>CAUYRT010047805.1:0-12717 GCA_963574885.1 Lepilemur ruficaudatus
GGGAGTCAAAAGTTATATGCAGATTTTTGAGTGCACGGAGTCAGCACAGCTCCTGCTAATTATAAATTTATTTAACAATACTGAATTTTCCATGAATAATTAACCTGGGACTTATTAGAATGGTAAGCAACAACTTCCAAGCAGTGTGCCCCTAATCTACTTATCTGTCCCCTATGTTGCTATGTTTATTTTTGGAAAGATGTCTGTCCAAAAAAACTATGGGTTGCATTGTTCAGATATAAATCATTTCTGACTATCATGTAAATTACACTTGCTGTGTCCTGCGGTAATGGAACTTCCTGTTTATCCTTGAGACATGCTTGGGCACCAGGAGACAGGAAAGGTCATCTTGGTCCTGAACGTAGGCGTGCAGGCACCAGCTTTGTCTCGGTGACACAGCTAGGGAGTGGTGGCCTGAAAAAGGACCCAGGGCTATGTTGCCTCAGCCTTTTACCAGATGAGCAATGGCCAGACACGGGTCATTTGGTTGTGGTATGTATGTGTACCTGAGAAAGTTTTAGATTGAGTGGATTTTCATGGGTATATATGTACTAAATGTTCATATGCATAAAATATAGAATGATGTTCTGAATTTATGTGAGAATATTATCTTTGGTATCTTCTTTTAGAGGCTTCTTTTGTTTTCACCTCCTTCCTCCTCACAAGCTCACTTGACTGCCCTCATGACCACCCTTTTTTGGTCTGGATCTTTCCTTTCTCTTGGGAAAATGTTAGCTGCCCTCCCTCTGGGTCAGACTCGTGGACTCTCTGAAATTTTATCCTTGGGAATCCACTTACAGCATTTTGGTTTGAAATATTTTCCTTCTATTTTGAAGCTTAGAAGTGACTATAAAGCGATCTAGTCTCTAGAATTTAGGATGTGCGTAGGCCAGGGGCAAAATGACTCTCACAGGATGCCAACAATTCCTCTTTTGAGTAGAGTTTGGTTTTCAAGTGTGTGTGTGTCTGTGTTGTGAGTTATGGCCCTATCGGAGGATATTCATTGTGTGTGTGTGTGTGTGTGTGTGTGTGTGCACGTGTTGTGTATATACATGGATTTAGGCTTTCCTGATGTATGTAGGGCATCAGAAAGCAGTTTTGACCATACATTAAACTTGCAAATACAAAAAGAATGTTCACAATGATGCATACTTTTAAATAATCATATTTTTCCTGTCTTTTTATTTTTTTCTTAGTCATTTATATCACAATTTGCTTAGCTTTTTCTGCCCTCATATATATGTACATATGAGCCACCATGAAGGAACAATAACAGTAAGCAGTAAGTAGTAAAGCGTTACCCAGTAAAACATTAGTAATCAGCATTACTAATATTTCATTAGTAATACTGTGATTAGATGGCCTGAAAACGGAATGTATTATTTATAATCATAGAAAATTTCTTCTCTAGATAAGAGTATTTTACATAGATATTGCTGGACAAAATAGTTTCATTTGTTTTTATTGCACTTAAAACGTAAGAGTCTGATGAATTTTCCTAGAAGAGACACCCATGAAGAATATGAATGCTGTATCATTAGCAGTGTGGGGTTTTTAATCCACAGAGCATGTGTGTGTGTGTGTGTGTGTGTGTGTGTGTGTGTGTGTTTGAAATATTGACTAGTTTTTCAATGCAATACTGCCAAAGTACGGTAAATCTTATTATGCTATTTTCAAGACTCCAAATCAACAAGAACGGTCAGAGGCAACATATAATGCATATAATAATTTATGTTTCACCAATTGCTTCAATATGCGTGTTCCAATTTCATTATCACAACAATACTGTCAGGTAAAGAAGTCTGAGATCATTACCACCAACTATTTTCCCCTAATGCTGCTTTTCCTGGAGAAAGATAAATATGGGGGAAAAACCCAGAATCTCTTACATGCTGAAAGACAAGCATTTAAAAATAAATTCTCACAAATCAAAATAAAGATCTGTACTTCCTTTCAAATAATAATAAGGCAGTTCATGATCAAGAAACTGTAAGGTCTTTTTTAAATTTTTAAGAGACATTTTCTTTTAATCAGGAAAAGCAATCTTTTCCTAAATATGTAAAAATTTATCCATGCCTGTGTGGTTCACATATATCTCTTCTATAGAAAGAGACAAAACAGCAGCTATAGAGAAGTAGCTAGAATCCCTGGGAGAGGTTTAATGAGGAGTCAAATGGAACTCACGCAGTGCCCTTGCCAATGAAGCTCAATTCTGTCCTCCAGGGACCAACTCTAATGTAGTTCAGTGTGTTTCGTCCTGGCTTCCGCTACTGAAATAGCCTACGAGGCTGTCAGCAGTTTCCACATTAGATAGTTGTATTTATGGGTGATGCTCCACGACAAATAATTTACTTTATATGGAATGCAGATAAAAACTCAAGCCATTGATCTCCAGACTGCATTCCATGTGAAAAGCACAGTAGTAGACATTCAGTTTGTCATATCTCATGTATTACAATTTTTACAGTCTATGAGCTATAGACTATGAGTATTATACATAATATGTTCTTAGGATAAGATGACCATGCGGCATTCTGATTTTCAATTTATCTGAGCATTTTAAATTTTTTTCTCTTGATGACTACTGGGTTCTCGTTTAAAAAACGTGTTGAAATTCGTAAATTGGGTGTCTGTCAAAATGAGAATGATTGACAACTCTCAGGTGAAGAGCATGTTCCGACTGCCAAGACTTACTATTCTTGCCACACTTGTAAAGCAGTGAAACACACTACAGAAGATCATTTTTGATTTTACACAGAGAGTCTTTTCCCATTACCTCTTTTTTCCCTAAAAAATTCCTGTTAAGGAATCTATCTTATTTGTACTTGACTCTTACATGTTTTTATTTTTTTTCCCTGAATACATCACAGATCTTACATGGTTTTAAAGAAAAATCAAATAAGAATATTGCATTACAAGGTATAGGTTTTATAACACAAAATCATCTACTTAAATGAATAAGAAAATATATATAGAAAACATGAGCATATAGTTGTCATTGGACACAAATTGCAGGCTACAGGAGAAACAACAGTAAAGTAGGAAGGCAGATTGTCATTTTTAAAGACACATCTCCTCTCAGTCATATACTGTGATTACTGTTGTTAACATTTCATTTAATTGTCCTAAAATTTTAATGAAAGACATTAAACAGCCTTAAGTTATGCAATTTTATCCCATGTTTTGTTTATAGATGATGCCTTGGCTCGTGAACTTCTATATTTTTTCTGAGTATTTCAGACATTGCTATCATCTACTTACTTGGTTTTTCTTCATACCTAGACTTCTTGACTAATTATAACTTAAAGTATTAACATCTTGCATGGGTGGACTCACTTTAGCTTGACAAAAAAGCAACAATAGAACTTGAGTGTAATTTATAGCTACAGCAAAACATACTGCTTATTTACTAAGTGGAAATGGTGTGTGCTGATCCTTCATTCCTCACAAATGTATAATTATGGAAAATTTGGTGATGGTGATTTCAAGTACTTTGTAAAAACATGAAAACATTAATCACATGCTTTGAAAATGTACTGCCTTCACTACTAACGGTTCTACCAATAGGTATGATAATATTGCACTGACATTTATACTTCAAATCAATCACACCAAGTCAATTTTCTGCCCAAATTAACAAGTTAATAGCACCCCCAAATCTAACTGTGGAAGAAGCGGTAAAGATGACTGTAGTGTGGAGAGGGCTAGGGGATGCCACTGATAGATTGGTGTCATTACCTGCCTTAGAAGAAGGATCTAGAAAGAAAAATTTTGAGGAAGGCACAAATGCTCTGGAGAAAATTACAATGCGCAAGGGAAGACTGAAACATCTTCCTCATAAAAAGATGGAAAGAAAAGGCAAAACAGGGAAGTCACACATTTCTAGATAGGCTTACTTAGGGTAAATATCTGTAAGAGGAGCAAATTGGAAGAGGGAGTGGAATGTAGAGATTTCACCTGCTTTGTTTGGTAATTTGAAAATGTGGAGAAATTACAAGGGTTAGCACTTAACATACATTAGAGGATGATTTGAGTGAAATCGAATCAGAGATCAATATGTGTCTCACTCTACAATGACCATTTCCAACCTTTTCTACTCACCTCAAACTTCCAGGTCCCTGCCCTTCAGACCCCCTCAGCGCCTTGGCGTCACCTTCTGCCTTACAGAGGAAGCAGAGGCCATCAGGTGATAACTTTTTCATCTTCCTTGACACTAAGTGTAATCCCACCAATATCTCCCTCCCATTCTATCCCTTCTGTCTTGCTGAGAACAAGACGCTCTTTCTCAGTAACCTTGAAAGGCTCCTCTCACCATTAATCGCAACTATTTTCTGAAGCTCCTTCCTTCCAGCCTTCCCTGTCCTCTTATTTCTAACCTCTCCCTTTTGATGGATTCTATAGTTTAAGGCTTCATAGCCCACCTGGTATTTTCATTACACATATTTTACTTTTACTTTTTCCATCATTTGCTTAATGAATGTCTCCTTTATTAGAGTGTGAACTCTTCGGGATCAGGGATTATGCCAGGTACTTGCTTGCCAGTTTCTCCTGAGCACTCAATTCTAGGAATAAAGTCGTATGGGTTCAATGAATGAAGTAGAATCATTGCCAATGATAACTGTGCTATCAAATATTGGGATATAAAATATTTATTTTAATGCTTTGGTTTAATTGTTTAAGATGGGAAATCGAACTCTACTCCAGGTTCACTTCTACTTTTTTTTTTTTTTAAGAAACAACCAATAAGAGGCAGCAAAGTAACAATATCTGCAAATCAATTATCCTGGGAACCTTGTGCAGCACAAAAGGTTGGCGAGTGATCAAAGAGAGGAACACAAAGAGCAAGTAATTTTTATTAGCATGATAATTTTATTCAAAATCCAGGTAACCTCTCAACTTGTAAACGGGTAGACAAACCATAGTCCATACATCAAATTGAATATCACTCAGGAATAAATATAAATGAACTACTGATATAGGCAACAATGTGAATGGATTGCAAATGCATCACACTAAGTGAAGTCAGATTGAAAAGCCACAAACTGTGAGATTCCATCTATGTGTCACTTTAGACATGGCAAAACTATAGGGGGAAATGCCAGATCAGTGGTTGCCAAGCGCTGGAGGTGATGGAAGGGGTTGACTAAAAAGGAACACAAAGGAACTTGTGGGGGGAAAGTTATAGATGAAAATAGTCTAAATCTTTATTTGGTTAATAGTCACATAACTATGCATTTGTCAAAACTCACCAAACTTTACACTAAAAAGAATGAATTTTATTATATTTTTAATTAAAAAAGCAAACAACAGCAACAACAAAACAAGTAAATAAACACTCCAGGCAAGAATCTAATATGGTCAAAAATCATTCTGACCTATGAAAAATTACTTTTTAAAAAAGACAATATTACTTTGCACCCTTTGACTAATACCTCTAGGGATCTACTGTACTGATAGTGCCTATAGTGAACAATTCTTTATTGTATACTTAACACTTTGCTAAATGGATAGATCTTGTGTTATGTTCTTATTGTAACATAGTAATAATAATAACGAATAAGGAAGGAAGAAATTTTTGGAGGAAATGGATATGTTCATGGCATAGATTAAGGTGTTGGTTTCATGGGTGTATATTTATCTCCAAACTCATAAAATTGTATATGCTAAGTATATACAGCTTTTGTATGTCAATGATACCTCAATAAAGAGGTTTAAAAGAAAAGGCATTGTTACTTTACAATATGTGAGTATCAGCATTTTAAAGATAGTTTCAAAATAATTAACAATCAGTATTTTAGAACAAATTCTATTAATATTTGTTTATGTGATTGGCTCTCTCAAATTAGCTCATAATAGAAGTCAGAATTAAGCATATGAAATTTCTTAATTCTCTTACATTTTGCCTTTTAGCTGAGTGATTTGTAGGGATTATTTATTAAGTTATTCATCAAGCATGTTTTTTAACTCCTGCCATTTGGGGCACTACTAAGATAAATAAGATAAAACTGTTGACTTGAGACAACTTGCGATTTATTAGGTAAGATATCACACTAAAACAACTACAAACAAGATGAAGTACAGTAAGTAGACACAAAGATACAGAGACAAATGCTGACAGCATTCAGGGAAGGTAAAGATAATTTACAGGTGTACAAATCCTGGAAGCTGGAAATCCCAGAGTATATCCTAAAATGAAATGTAACCATACCATTAGGGGAGTTTGGGATGATGAGATTGGCATGTAGAAAGCTCCTCACTCAGTAGTGCCTGTGTCTGCCTCTTCCTGCTGGTGCATAGCTGTGCCACATTTTTGCAAATTTCTCTTGCAGTTAGGTGTTGAGATAAGTTTGAGTAGTGGCTCATGGAACGGGCAGAAATGACATGCCCTTCTAGGCCTTGTCCATAAAACCTCCATGCTCAATCCCAGAGAAGTGAGAAACCATAAAACAAAAAGAACCTCTATTCCTGAGCATGTGCAAGAAAAATAAAACATCAGCCAACCCGCTTGGGACCATTATCTGCAAGCTGGAGAGGTGTATTAGCCCAGCAGATGTTGAAAGACAAGGTTGAAGGAATTGGGAGCACTGCAGTTCCAGGTTCCACTTCACACCTCTGGAATCCACTTGCTCTCTTGAGATTTCAAGCTGTCTTATGCCTGGTGTCTACTCTCTGCCCGTTACCTTCACACTGTTGTTCCCTTTGTTTGCTTGCTTGGTTTACCCTTCATTGATGTTTCCCTCAGGAACACTTCGCTCTCGTGAACTCCAGGTCCTGCAGCCTCAGTCCTTTCCCACTCCCAGCTCCCAGAATTCCACCCTGCACGTGTCTGAGAGTGAGGTCAGAGAGGAATCATTTATTTTCAGTTTCCACTCAACTTTAAAAAAAGCTTTTTAATCTACAGAAGAATTGAAAAAGTAATACAGTAAATGATCACACTCTAGTTAATGATAAGCATGAAGATGTTTAGGGATGAGATGTCCTGACGTCTGCAGCTTTGAAATGCATTAAAAAAAGATAGCTTGATGGAGAGATATGCGATGAGGCAACTTTAACAAAATGTTGCCAATTATAAAATTTAGTCAGTGGGTAGATGGCAGATCTCTGTACAAGTCTTTTCTCTAGGTTGAAATTTTTCATAATAAAACAGTGGAAACTAAAATGGTCAATCATATGCCTTTGCCTAGCTTCACCAAATGCTGACATAATTTGCTCTATCACTTATTTATTTATATTCTATGTAAATTATTTTTTCTGAACCATTGGAATAAAGTTGCCTAAACCATGATACTCTTCCCCCTAAACATTTTATCATCCTCAATATTATTATCACATTAAAGAAAATTAAAAATGATTACACAATATCTCTAACATCCAGTCAAAATTCAAATTATCCCAATTCTCCCAGGATGTTGTTGTAGCTATTTATTTCCAATTCAGAATCAAATCAAGGTTTAGTCATTGTGAGTGCTATGTTTCTTTAGTCTTTTTAAATAACCGTCTCCTTTTCTTTTATTGTTAAATTTAAAAGAAAGCCCTATAATACTGAGTTTTTTGAAGAGTCTAGGCCAGTTGTCCTACAAGAAGTTCAACTTTCTGAATTTACCTAATTTTTTCCACATGGAGTTAGTTTTGTACCTGTGTTTCCCATAAATTGGAAGTTAGCTCTAGAGGTTTAATTGACTCATGTTAAACATTTTTTGGCAAAAATATTTCATAAGTGTTGTGTACTTTATATTGTGTTACACTAGAAGACACATAATGTCAGGATATCTCATTATTAGTGAGTCTGAGATAGAGTATTTGCTTAAGGTAATGAATGACAAATCTCTCCATTGCAAAAATGGAGCTTTCCTTTTATAATTAGTAGGTAACTTGCAGGTTGACACTTTGAAACTGTATGAATATCCTGTTCCTCATATATCTTTCACTAATGGTTTTAGCATTATTGATGATCCTTGCCTGAATCACTTTTTATAGTGGGGTTTGCAAGATGATGATTTTTAAAATTCTGTCATTTCTCTTCTCTCTTTTTTTACTGTGAGCTGGTATTCTTCCCTAAACAGGCTTTTCTTCTCATCTCTCTCTCTCTCTCTCTCTCTTTCTCTGTCTCTCTCTCTCTCTCTCTCTGTCTCTCTCTCTCTCTTTTGTATTTCTACATTCTCCTAGATTTTTTTAAAAGGTAGATCATCAGAACATTTATTATTTGTTGAACAAGAAGTTTAGAGATGGGAGTTTTCAAGGTTAATCATCACAGACCCACATTCTTTCCATCGTTAACATTAGTGTAATTGCTTTTTAGCCTCAGACATCTCATCTCACGGTTGAAAGTTGGCTGCCAAAGCTCCTGCATTGTGTCTTCTCACTGTGCGCGAAGGCAGGCCGTCTCTACAAGGGCAAGGTAAGGCTCTGTATTTTAACATGAGCATGAGGCTTTTTTTTTTTTTAACCAGGAAGAAAATCCTTTCTAGAAGTTCACTAGCAGACTTTGCCTCATGTTTCATAGACCAAAATTTGTCACATGGGCCCCTAGCTTCAAGTGAGCATCTAGCAAAAGGAAATGGGAATGCCATGATTGGCTTGAACCTATAATGATTTTCCACCTGAGGCTGGCAGAGGAACCCACCTTCCCTGAGATCAAGGGGGCTTCACACATCAGTTGAGCAAAATTAGGATTCTCAGCAATGGTGAAGAAGGCAGGGTATAGATAGGGAATTGGCTGTTGGATAAGATATAAAATGCACCTAGCAGAATAACGTCAGTATGGTTTTCAGGGTACCTAACCGTAAAACCAAAACATTAAGATTTAGGCACAGGTTTCTGACTAATCAATCATGGGTTTTTGGTCAACATCAGATGGTCCTTTGAAGTTTCCTCAATAGTGTCACATGACATGATTAGTTTGCCTTTTCCAGAATGTAATATAGTTGAAATCATGCAGTATGTACCCTTTTAAACTTGCTTCTTTCACTTAGCAATATGCATGTAAGATTCCTCCATTTTTTTTGGCTTGATGACTCATTTATTTTTATCACTGTATAATATTCTGTTATATGGATTCAACACAGTTTATCAATTCACCTGCAGAAGGAACTCTTCTTGGCTGCTTCTGAGTTTTGGCAATTATGAATAAAGCTGCTATAAACATTCAGGTGCAGGCTTTTTGTAGACATAAGTTTTTAACCCAATTGGGTAAATACCTAGAAGTGTGATTGCTAAATTGTACGGCAAGAATATGTTTAGTTTTGTGAGAAACTGCCAAACTGTCTTCCAAAGTGGCTGTACCGTTGTGCATTCCCACCAGCAATGAATGAGAATGAATTATAATTTGTAGTCTTCTAATGATATATGATACTGAAAATCTTTTCAGATTCTTATTTGACATCTCTATATATCCTTTGGTTAGATATCTGTTCAAATCTTTTTCCTATTTTTAAAAATTTAGTTGGTTGCTTTCTTATTGTTGAATTTTAAGAATTCTTTATATATTTTTAGGAACAAATGCTTTATAAAACATGTGTTTTGTACTTGGTTTCTTCCAGTCTGTGACTTGTCTCTGTACTCTCTTCACAGTGTGTTTCACTTTTAATTTTTATAAAGTTCAACTTATCAATTTTCTCTTTAATGAATTAGGCTTTTGGTGTTGTATTTTAAAACTTATCACCAAGGGTCTCCTAGAGTTTTTTTCATTCAATATGTTATTACCAATTACCATAATTAATTCTTTTTATTTCAGCATATTATGGGGGTACAAATGTTTAGGTTACGTGTGTTGCCTTCCCCTCCTTCCTCCCCCCCAGTCAGAGCTTTAAGCAGGTCTATCCCCCAGACGGTGCACAGTGCACTCATTATGTATATATATTCCCCTCCCCTCTCATCTGCCCGACACCTGATAAATGTTATTCCTATATGTCCACTTAGGTGTTGATCAGTGAAACCATTTTGCTGGGGAGTACATGTGGTGCCTATTTTTCCATTCTTGGGACACTTCACTTAGTAGAACGGGTTCCAGCTCTATCCAGGAAAATATAAAAGGTGCTATATTACCATTGCTTCTTATAGCTGAATAGTACTCCATGGTATACATATACCGCATTTTATTTATCCACTTCTGTATTGATGGGCACTTGGGTTGTTTCCATGTTTTTGCAATTGTGAATTGTGCTGCTATAAACATTTGAGTGCAAATGTCTTTTTTATAGAGTGTCTTTTGTTCTTTTGGGTAGATGCCCAGTAATGGGATTACTGGATCAAATGGTAGATCTACTTGTATCTCCTTAAGGTATCTCCATATTGCTTTCCACAGAGGTTGCACTAGTTTGCAGTCCCACCAGCAGTGTAGGAGTGTTCCTGTCTCTCCACATCCACGCCAACATTTATTTTTTTGGGGACTTTTTGATAAAGGCCATTTTTGCTGGAGATAAGTGATATTTCATTGTGGTTCTGATTTGCATTTCCCTGATGATTAGAGATGTTGAGCATTTTTTCATATGTTTGTTTTGTTGGCCATTATTCTGTCTTCTTTTGCAAAGTTTCTGTTCATGTCTTTTGCCCACTTTTTGATAGGGTTGATTGATTTTTTTCTTGCTGATTTTCCTGAGTTCTAAATAGATTCTAGTAAGCAGCCTTTTATCAGATGTGTAGCTTGCGAAGTTTTCTTCCATTCTGTAGGTTGTCTGTTTGCTCTTGTAACAGTTTCTTTGGCTGTGCAGAAGCTTTTTAATTTGATCAGGTCAATTTTTTAATTTTTGTTGTTGCTGTGATTGCCTTTGGGGTCTTCTTCATAAATTCTTTGCCTAGGCCAATGTCTAGAAGAGTATTTCCAATGTTTTCCTCTAGAATTCTAATAGTTTCAGACCTTAGGTTTAAGTCTGTTACACAGAGTGAGTTGATTTTTGTGAGAGGTGAAAGGTGTGGATCCTGTTTCAGTCTTCTATATGTGGCTATCCAGTTTTCCCTTGATGTTCCAATTGTGCAATTTAGGTTGTATGAATCTGTTTAATATTGCTTCTGGGTCATTTTTACAGGAGCCCATTAATCTTTGAATATTTTCTTACTTTATATGAACAGTTTAAAAATCTTTCCTTCAGATAAAACAAATTAACATGGGTTTGAAAATAATTCATTAATTTATTAAACAAATATGTATTGTGCTCTTACAGTCTCTGTATATATCAGGCTATATATATCAGGCTCTGCTCTAGTGCTCAGAATACACAGAGCGTTTAAGCCGAAGGAAAAGAACACAGAAAGGCCCTGAAGCAGTGATGTGCGTGCTGTGATCAAGCAAGAGCAAGGAGGTCCGTATGTTTGTAATGGAATGTGCAATTGGTAGTAGATAAGAGTAGGCTGTGTGGAGGGAGATTGCATAGGATAGTAAAGATCACTGTAAGGACTTTGTTTGGCTTTTTACCTGAGAAACAGGAAATCAGTCCAGAGTCTTGGAGAGAAGAGTGATATCGTCTAACTTAGAAGTTCAGTCCGCTTCTGTGTTTACAATATACACTTGGAGGAGAAAATTAGAAGACCAGGTAGAAAGCTATTAAATAATGAAGGTAAGAAATAATGTGTAGTGGAGATGCTAAGAAATCCTGACTATAGGTGGGTTTTTGTGACACAGAAAACAGGATTTGCTCATGAGCTGGATAGAATGAGAAAATGGGAGAAATCAAGGACGACACCCAGGTTTTTGGCCTGGACCGAAAGGATGGACTTGTCATCATTTGAAAAAGAAAGACAGTATCAATTTTGAGATATTTATTAACATCTAAGTAGAGATGTTAAATAAGAATTAGACAAATCGTTCTGGAAATGAGAGGTTAGATCTGGACTGGAGTAATACATTGAGGCATCTTCAATGTATAAAATGGTTTTTAAAATTCTGAAACTGTCTGAAATCACTAAAGGAAAGTGTAGGCACCAAAGGAAAAAATTCAAAGACCGAGAATTACTCCAATTTTCATTTTCTGGCTTTGCAGAATACAGCAATAGGCTCTCTGGAAACAGATGGAGGGAAAAATCCTCCTTCTCTTCCTCCATCAAGATGAAGATAAATTGTCCCCCAACCATAAATCTGTGGAGGGCTTCTCTTCAATAGCTGTAACAGTATAATCTGTTTATAAAGCAGGTATCATAATCTAACTTAATGGAGCAATCCAAATATGTATTCGTAAATGTAAGTACCAACATAAAAATGTCAGTGTGTATATGATTTATTAAATATTTTGTCAATAGTATTTCAGTTTTATTAGGCTAAGTATTTCTTTTATTATTACCTAATTTTTAGTTAGGAAGAATCATTCATTCATTTGCTCCTTTATTCAACAGATATTTATTAAGTATTAAGTATTTTTGGCTAGATCCTTTTTTTTTTTTTTTTACTTTACATATCATGCCTTTACTCCATTTTAAGTGTACAATTAAATAATTTTCAGTTTTTTGGCTAGATCTTGTGGCTATAACATAGTTGGTTTTATTATGTTCCTATTCCTTATTATTATTATCATTATTTTGAGACAGAGTCTCGCTCTGTTGCCTGGGCTAGACTGCCATGGCATCAGCCTAGCTCACAGCAACCTCAAACTCCTGGGCTCAAGTGATCCTTCTGCCTCAGCCTCCTGAGTAGCTGGGACTACAGGGTGCACCACATCACCTTCCCAATGTTTTTATTTTTAGTAGAGATGGGGTCTCAGTCTTGCTCAGGTTGGTCTCGAACTCCTG
>CAUYRT010047811.1:0-15970 GCA_963574885.1 Lepilemur ruficaudatus
TTCTCACTTAACTCTCCCCGCTATGCTGAAGGTGAGCTTATTTCCCCATGCTCCAGGTAAGGAATTCAGGGACTGTAAGTGTCTTGCTCAAGGTCAGACAGCCACTGAGGTTAAATCCTCTTCAGAGATCATTTCTATAGTACAAACAACTGACTAGGAAATTAGATATTAATTTTTAATGAAATGCCATCAAACAACTAAATAAAATATATATGCATTGATAAAAATGCAGTAGATGCCTAATGATTTGTCTTTCATCATTACCAGTTTGCCCTTGTGTTTTCATCATTGGAAAGATTCCCAGGAACCACCTAACATCAGAGAAGGTAGAAACGGAACTGGCCTCTCCGTGTGGAGCTACAAGTTCATGGCCTTCTAGTTCCTCCCCATTGCTGGCTGCCCCACTCCACAGGCAGGGCCTCCAACGGTGTAGGGAAGGAGAGGACAGGGGACCAAGAAAGCAAAGTGGCCTAGATGGCCGAGAGTACTGGCTGTGCCTTTCCACCTGAATTTTTCTTCTTGCAGGTACTGCTGACTCTTGGTACACTTTCTCTAAGTTTTCAGCTGAGTTTCTCCTTTCTAATGTGATCACAAACCTTGGCATAGCTGCAAAAATCTCCTTTGGACATGTTATGTAACAGCAGCTCTTATAGCTAAAGTTCTTTTCTTTCTCAGCACTGACCTAGATAATTTATATTTGCACAGCTGTGAGAGATTCTGCTTCTCACTATTTTGGGTTTGAGGGAGGGTGCGTGCGTGCATGTGTGTGTGTGTCTTGGGAGGATGGTCTAATTGACAAAGCAAAATCACCACAGTGAAATAATTGCTTGCTGCATTCTCCCTCCCCATTTGTTTTCACTCTCAAAGGTTGGAGAATTTACCTCCAAAGTAGTAGCTCTTTCCAGAATAAATCTGCACCCAGGTGGTGTCCTGAGCTGGGGAGGTTGCATCATTATCCAGAGTGAGAGTGATGCGGTTCCTCCTGGCGTTGATGCGAACCGAATGCCACAAGCCATCATTCAAGTTGCTGCCTGCAAGAGAAACAGGAAGGACAAGCACAGGGATGATGGATTGGGGGAGGTCTGGAGAGAGGGCTCATTTCCCAGCCTGCTGCGGGCCACGCACATTCTCAGGGCACACCCCACTCTTCACTGGGCTCCAGCCAACGCCCCACTGTTTCACAAGGGACATCTTTCTCCCTCCTTTTACCACTTGATTCTATTCTCCTTTTCTTTCTTTCTTTTTTTTTTTTTAAGTATCTAAAGTGCTTCTGATAGTTTTGGCCTAAAAACAAAAGCAAAGTTACAAAATTCGTAGATACTATAATCAAAACCATGGCACATATTGATGTATTAATGTATAAATGCAAAAGAAAAACAGAAAACAAACAAACAAAAAACCAACAAAACTTGAAATGTTACCATCAGTTTTATCTTTGGATGGGGGCTTATAAGCAATTTTAGTTTCCTTACACTTTCCTAAAAACAACTTTTATCCCTTTTTTAGTAAAAGTAAACAATTTTTTTTATTTTTTATTTTTATTTTAATTGTAATTTACATGTCATGTCTTTACTCCATTTTAAGTGTACAATTAAATGTTTAATTTAATTAAAATTAAATAGCTGTACCAAGTTGTACAGCTATTCACATAAATCAGTTTTAGAGGATTTCCCACCCCCCACTGAGACCCCTAATACCCATCCCCAAATACACTTCGAGCATTCCCCTCACCTTCACAGTGCTCACCACATCCCCCGGATGTGGGTCCACCCCCCACCCCCAAAATCCCCAGTGAACACTACCTGATTAACATTTTTTAAAAAATTACTTTGTCTCATGCCTTAATTTTCCTCTAAGATTGGGCTGGGGCCACCTGATAACCTACCTAATTCATTTATTCATTCAGTCAATCAGTATATATTTATTGAATGATGACTATGTGCCAGGCATTGTGCTGGGTACTGGGGTTCTAAGCATGAGCAAAGTAGACATGGGTCTCATGAGTCTCACATTTCTTTTTCTAGCACTGGCATTCCTGATGTCTGGGATCATCTAACCACCTGCCTACTTGAACTACTCATAATCAAACAGAATCAAAAGAATTCTGTTTATCCCCTCATTTTCACTCCAAGCCTTGTCCATCACTAGTTTTCCCCATTTAATTAAATGCCGCTATCATCTACTCAGTTGACTAAATAAAAAACCGAGTAGTCACCATTGATTATTCTAGATCCATCACTCACACAACCAATCAACCATAAATTCCTGTTTGGTCTGGGTAGGTGGAGAAATGAGTAACAATCTAATACCAAATATTCCTGAATGTTCTTCAAAAACAACACATAAACACAAAAAGAAAAACTAAAATTATAAAAAATCCACAACCTAAGCATAACTAACATACAGAGAAGTGTCAAAACGCCACAGTTCCTGTTTGTAGAAAAATAAGAACCAAATACAAATGACATTTCTCTGGGGAACTCAATACAAGCCCTTGTGAAGAGCAAGGGTTATACGGAAACACAATTTGGAAGACAGAAGAGACAAGCTAGCAGAAAGCATATAGCTGATCTAAAATAAGCTCCAGAAAGACAAAGTCCATGCTACCTGTGAAAACGCTAAAAATCATTCCTGGTAGATCAAAACTATGAGGACAGGGAAAGGACTTGAAAGAACACCTGATTTAAGGTGGCAGTCTTCAATAGACATCACTTACAGGTGAAATGAGGTAAAAAGAAGGGAGAGTAACCTTGGGAGATTGGATGGTGAAGGGAAAAAGGAAAAAATGAGAGACTTTTAGATTATAAAAGTAAAAAGATAAAAACAAGAAAGAAACATCAGAACCCACTCCCATCTTCCATGACACACAAAAAATCATTCATTAAAGAACTGTACTTCACTACTCTGTCAGAACAGAGTGTTTCTTCTAAACTGGGAATGTTATAAACCACCTTAAATCTATGCAATTAAAAAAATTGAAGGGACTCAATAAAGCTACTATATGAAGAAAACAGAAAATGAAAATCAAAACATCACAAATAATAAAACTCTACCCCCACCAAGAAAACAACCATGAAACAGAAGAAAACAGAAATAACGTAATACTCTCAGCTGAATTTAAATATCCACAATTTTGATTTAGAAAAGCACAAGTTGAAAACTGAAATGTACAAAAAATTAGGAAAATAAAAAAAGAGAGTCGATTTAACTCAGGAGATGAAAAAAAAGGGAAAAAAATCATCTCAGAGATGAAGATTAGATGGGAAGATGTCCAAAGAAGTAATTTAACAGGGGGTATTGAAGAAAGAGAAAAATACAACAGAGACAACAATAATGATATAAAGAAAAAAATCCACAAGGGTCAGTGAAAAAAGGTTTAAAAGTAAGACAAAGAAAATCCAATATATGTATAGTTGGAATCTCTGAGAAGAGGGACATGATCAACTCCAAGATATATCATAGTGTTAAACTTAAAAAAAATCCTCAAGGCCTCTAGACAAAAAGATCAAATAATACACAGGAGCAAGAGAATTAGACTATCATGAAACTTCTCAAAAACAACAAACAGGCAAGGAAACAGTGGGGCAGCATTTTCAGGGAAGCTCAGAGAAAGTACGAATCAGGAGTTTTATAGCTAGCCAGGAGTTTTTCAAATAGCACAGCTAGAGAAAAATAGCTTTTAACATTCAAAAATTAAGGGAATACTACAATCATGAATCTTTATTGCACAATCAGTAGAGGATAAATGTCATCCAACAAAGATACGACTGAGGAAACTTCAGCAATAGGACTGTTGGTAAGCATTTAATATATTTAATTATAAATCTAAGACCAAAATAAGGTAAAGGAGAATATATAAACATTATCTTCTGACAATATAGAAATAATACAATTGAAAATGAGGAAGAAAAGAAATAGGGAAAGGGTAGAGAAGTATAAGGTCATTCATTGTGGTATAGGAAATAGGTGAAAGTTAATGGATACCATAAAAAATGAACAAACTAGATAGCAAAAGTTTAAACAAGAAAAACAAGAATTAAAGGTATCAAAAACATAAAAATAAAGGTAACTACTAGAACAAAAATACAAACCTTCCTAAATACCCAAAATACAAACCTTCCTAAATACTCTTTAAGTAAAAGAGTAAAGAAAGCACAGCAACAAGTATTATACAATTAATATGGTAAGTTGTGATATAAAAATACATGGCAGAGTCGAGACAAAATGCATCAGTCATATCAACAAATGTGAATGTGTTTAGCTCACAAATTAAATGAAAAAGATTTGAATTTGACTCACAAAGCAAGACCCAATTACCTTCTGTATATAAAGGTCACACCTAAAACATTATTCAGAAAGGCAAAAATAAAGGAATTGGAGAAGCTATAAACAGCAAATGAAAAAAATAAGAAAGCAATGTTAGTTATCCTGATATCAAACAAAAATTCAACTCAAAAAGCATTAAACAAGGATGCTGTTTTAGGCTAAAACCCACAGTTAACAAGGCATATGATAGGTATGAATATCTATGCACCCCGCCCAAAAACCCCCCAAAAATTTATATACAAAGGCACTAATTGCCTTATATACAACCAATAATCAGTTGTAGGACGTAATGTTAGCAAAACCCCATTACAAAGGCAACAAAGATTAAATACTTGGTAACAACAAGAATGTGCAAAACCTGTATGAAGAAAACTTTAAAGGACCCCTGAAAGACACAAAAGTAGACTGGAACAAATAAATAGAAAGACATTCCTTGTCTCAGGTAAGATAATTCAACATCTTAAATACGTCAGTTCACCCTAATTAATTTAAAAATTTAATGCAATCCCAGTACAATTACTAATAGACTTTTTATGGAGCTGGATAAGTGTACACTGAACTTTGTATGAGAAAATGAATATGCAAGAAGAGTTAGGAAATCACTCAAAAAGGAAACCTGGGTATTAAAACCACCAGATATTAAAACACAGAACCCCTCATCACGACAGGGTGGTGCTGCGGCACAAATAGGCACAGAGACAAGTGGAATAGAATACAAAGTCCAGGAAAAGACTCGAGAATAAACGAAAATTTAAAATATGATAAAAGTGGCATCTCAAATTATCAGGGCAAAGATGGACCTTTTAACAAATGTTGCCAGCACAACTAGACAAATATTTGGGGAAACAGGTAAAATTAGATTCATACTTTACACCATACACAAAAGCAAACACCAAACATCAAAAATTATACATGTAAAAAAATTAAGCTATATAAGACTTAGAAGCAGATATGAGCAAATTCCTTTACAGACTATGCATAAGAAACACTTATTTATTTATTTATTTTTTATTCTTTACATATCGTGTCTTTACTCCATTTTAAGTGTACAATTAAATGGTTATTAGTAAATTTACCAAGTTGTACAGCTATTCACATAAATCAGTTTTAGAGGATTTCCTACCTTCTATTGAGACCCCTAATACCCATCCCCAACTACATTTCAAGCATGTCCCTTCCCTTCATAGTGCTCACCATATCTCTTGGATGTGGGTCTACCCCCACCCCTCAAATCCCTAATGAACATCTCCACCATTTGAGCACCATAGTGTTAATCAGTCAATACCAATTTGATGGCGAGCACAAGTGGGGCCCATTCTTCTGGTCTTGTGTCACCTCACTTTGAATAATGGGCTCAATCTTAATCCAGGATAATATAATCGGTGCTAGCTCACTGTCGTTTCTTAAAATTGAGTAATATTCCATTGTAAACATACACCAAATTTTTATAATCTACTCATGAATTGACGGGCACTTGGGTTGTTTCCATGACCTAGCAATAGTGAATTGTGCTGCCATAAACATTTGAGTGCAGATGTCTTTATAATAGAATCTCTTATGCTTTTTTGGGTAGATGCCTAATAATGCTATTGCTGGATCAAATGGTAATTCTATTTTTAGCTCTTTGAGGAATCTCCAAATTCTTTTCCACAAAGGTTGCACTAATTTGTAGTCCCACCAACAGTGTAAGAGTGTTCCTGTCTCTCTACATCCTCGCCAGCATTTGTTGTTTTGGGATTTTTTGATAGAGGCCAATCTCACTGGGGTTAGGTGGTATCTCATTGTGGTTTTGATTTGCATTTCTCTAATGATTAGAGATGATGAACATTTTTTTATGTGTTTTTTGGCCATTATTCTGTCTTCTTTGGTAAAGTTTCTGTTCATCTCCTTTGCCTATTTATAAATGGGGTTGTTTGATTTTTCCTTGTTAATTCTTTTGAGTTCTAGGTAGATTCTTGTTATCAGACCTTTGTCAGAGGTGTAAAGAGCAAATATTTTCTCCCATTCTGTAGGTTGTCTATTTGCTCCAGTGATACTTTCTTTGGCTGTGCAGAAGCTTTTTAATTTGATCAGATCCCAGAATTCTACTAAATTTTTAAGAAATAAATGTTCTAATCTTAAACAAGTTGTTTTTTAAAAAATAAAAAAGGTAAAAATACCTTATTCATTTTATTAATTTAGTCTATAGTTGATATCAAAAGCAGATGACAATGTGTGAAAATAAGCCAATTTCACTTTTAAAAATGGATGCAATGTCCACATAAAAATCTGCACAAAAATGTTTATAGCAACTTTATTCATAATTGCCAAAACTGGAAGCAGCCATGATGTCCTTCAATAGGTAAATGGATCAACAACTATGACATGCCACTACAATGGAATGCTAGTCAGTGATAGAAAGGAACAAGTCATTAATCCACACAACATCAATGATTTTTACATGCACATTGCTAAGTGAAAGGAGCCAGTCTATAAGGCTTCATACTACATGATTCCATTTATATGACATTCAATTTAAAAAAAAAGCAAAAAGATGCAAAAACAAAACAGATCAGTGTATACCAAAGATTTGTGGAGGTGAAGAGCTCACTAGGTAAAACACAGAGATTTTTAGGGCAGTGAAACTCTTCCGTATGTTGCTGTAGTGGTGAATTCATGCCATTATGCATAAATCCATAGATAGATCTTACCAGCCTAAAGGTAAGCCTTAATTTTTTTTTTTAATTAACCAAGATGTTGGAGGAATCCCAGGATGGAATGCAGACTGATACAAAAGTGTCCAACTATACTACAAATGTGTGGCATATCCCCACTGAAAGGAGTGGAAGAAAGGAAAGAAAGAGAGAGGGAGGGAGGGAGGGAGGAAGAAAGAAAAGAAGGAAGGAAGGAAGGAAGGAAGGAAGGAAGGAAGGAAGGAAGGAAGGAAGGAAGGAAGGAAGGAAGGAAGGAAAGAATGTGCTAACCTATGTAACTTTGGAAATGACTGGGAAGTAGCTAAAGAAATAACCTTTTCCCACAATAGCACCTTTAGAACATTAAAGAGGTGGTGAAAATGTGATTGTTCAGCAAAGTTGTGTGGGAATATTCACTTTGGTATTTGTTGCTCTACTATTATCAGTATATAACATGCTGTCAAATTATGCAGCTTTTTCTGTGTATTCTGTAGAATGTTGTTCTAGAAATGTAGAAATTGGTAGCTGCTTTTTTCACACAATTGTTCAAAGTAAACAAAAAATAAAAGGAAAGGAAAAAAAGAAAAAAGAGATAAGCACTAACCTCTAGTTGGCCAAGGTGCTTCTCACAGAGGTATGGGTTAACAATTCTGAAACTGTCGTATGTGTACAGTGGGATTAAACAAATTAGTAACTGGATACTGGGTGGTGGAGCCAGGTTTCTCCTTGCTGGAGAGTGAGCTTACAGATTAGCATGGGCAGGAGGCTACAATGAATCATGGGGAGTAGATTAGAGTTGGAAATGCCAGTATGAATCATGTTCATCTTAATATAAATGAAATAATTATAGATATATATGTATACATAGCTTAACATACATACATATATTTCTTAGCTGTGTCTGTGGGCAAAGCCTGAGAGCAATAATACCCCAGTAGCAATGGGCATACCCAGTACTCAGATTTTGGTTTCTAATATCATTCTCCAATGAAAGCAGGTATGGATCCTTGGAAAAACGGCTGATTCTGGGGCAGAGGCAGAGAATATACAGGGTAAACCTGAAGCATCTTATAGTACCAGAAAGTAACAAAGTGAAAATACACACATGCACATGTGTCTGCATACACAAATGATGACAAGGGTATGTCAAAAGGACAGAAGAGTCAGCTAAAAGAGCTCCCAATGGACAAAGCTGGACAAATTTGAGCAACAAAATAAATAAAGTAGTATTGAATGATAACCCAAAGTATAAAATAAAAATCCATGAGCATATATCAATGTAAATGAGGATTAAATAAATAAATAGGGAAGAAGAGACAAATCTACCAAACAAATCAATTCCAAATAATTTATGTAGATCTCCTCAAGGACATGGAGATCACTTCCTCACCCCTTGAGTGTGGACTTTGCAGTGACTTGTTCCAAAGAGTACAGTATGGAAAAGAGGGAGGAGAAAGTAAGTTTACAGTGCAGGAGCCTGGAAAATACTACCCGAGCCAGGTGAGCAAGATTAATATCCTGAGCAACGCCACTGACATCGCTTGACAGTGATATCAAGGATAGCATATACTCTTGATATTAAGTGATAAGGATGACACTTTACTTCTGTGGTTTTCTTCAAAAAAAAAAAAAAACCCATAACCCCAGTCTATCCATAAGAAAACACCAGACAATTGGTGGCACATTCCACAAATACCTGACCAGTATTCCTCAAAATTATCAAGATCATCAAAACAAGTAAAACTATGTCATAGTCCAGAAGAGATTACGCAGATATGAAAGCTAAAGATAATCAGGTATTATGGATGGGATCCTCAAACAGTAAAAGGATATTAGGAAAAACTAATGAAATGCATATGAAGTATGGAGTCTAATTAACAGCAATGTGTAAATATGGGATCATTACTTATGACCAATGCAGAGTACTAATGTAAGATATTGACAATGGGGAAGATTGGGTACATATAGGAATTCTCTGTACTATCCTTGCAAATTTTCTGTAAACATAAAAATATTCTAAAATAAAATGTTTATCTAAAAATAGATTTTAAAAATCTAAAACATTGGTCATCAAATCTGAAAGCATGATAAAGGTCAAGGATCCAAGGTCACCATGATCCTTAACCTAGCAGAAAACTTTATTAACAATTTCATCATTTTAAGAAAAATCTTACCATATCTATGGACTACTTTGACAGAGTAGGTTTTTGAATGTAACAAGATAAGTCAACTTGAGTCGTAATATATTTTGGGAAATCAAAAAAAAAATTTAGAAAAAAAAAACATTCCAGCATCAACTTTAAAGTCTAAATCCAAAGTCTCATCTAAATATCATCTAAATCAGATATGGGTGAGACCCAGGGTAGTACTCATCCTGAGACAAATTCCCCTCTAGCTGTGAGACTGTGAAATCAAACAAGTTATGTGCTTCCAAGTAGGACAGGCATAAGATAGACATTTCCATTCTAAAAGAGAGAAATAGGAAAGAAGGAAAAGGGAACAGGTCCCAAGTAAGTCCAAAACCCAATGGGAAAAACATTAAATCTTAGGGCTTGAGAATAATTGTCTTTGACTTCATGTCTCATCTTCCAGACACAGTGAAGCAGGGGTTGGATTTCAAAGGCTCCAGGGAACCCTGTCCCCATGTTTTTTTCTGGGTGGGTTGTGTGCCTGCAACTCTTCTAGGCTAGTGCTGCATGCTGGGGGCTCTGCAGGTCTGGGGTCTTGGGGTAAGCCTTGCCCCAGTGACTCCACTAAATATTGCCCTAGTGGGGACCTTGTAAAAGCTCTGCCCTTGTGGGAGTTCTCTGCCTGGGTTCCAAGGCTCTCTGAAGCATCCTTTGAAATCTAGGTGATGGTAGCCATGCTTCCATAGCTCTTGTATTCTATGTGCCTACAGAATTAGCTCTTCACAGAGATAGCCAAGTTTATGGCCTGTACCTTTGGAGCTGTAGGAGGCTGGAAGGACCCTCTGATTTCAGTACACGTTGATGCTTATGAAGGAAAGAAGGGAAGGGAGGAAAGAAAAAAGGAAGAAAGGTTCAAGAGACTGCAATGCAGTTTTATGAAGTTTTGGCAAGGCCAATGAAGAGTCTTTGAGCCAAACATGTCTGTCAGAGGAGCCCCAAATCTAACATAAAGGGCCAGCCTTAGTATCTCTACTGCACTGAGCCATTGGTTGGGTGAAACTCAGAGGAAGCAGTCCCTTGGCCAGGATGTAGTAATGTAGTCAGTACACACTATCTGGGCTTTCAATTGCAATCCCTGCAGTAGGAGACAAAAGGGGTGCATTTTTATGATTGCCACAAACTATCCCTTACATCACAGATCTACTTCTTATACAAGTTCAGGGATCAGCTTATTCATGATTCCAGTATCCCTGATGGGAAACTTAGAAGAAGAATAGGAAAACAAACTACAGCTATAGTATCTACAATTGATATTGGGGTTAAAACTGGTACACATCCTTCGTAGTTTCCACTCTCCATTCCAAATTCCCCTGGCCCTTAGGTATCACCTTGTTAGATCTTGGTAACTTACCAGCTGGTGAGACCCAAATCATCCTTTTAGAGTGGTCTGAACCTTTGATAATCATTTTCAGTCCAGAGTTGGTAGAAATGTATATTTATAGATATAGTGGGGTGAAAGAGGATAACTTTGATTCCACATGTATTCTCTCCTGTCCCCATTAAGCAAACTACCTTACTTCTCCTCCCGTTCATAGTTTATTACTCTGGACAATATCATAACTCCTCTTCTTGCCTCCTAGTCCCTGGAAACAAGGAGTCCAGAATGCCTAGCAGCAGCTAAAACTTGTAGTTCAATGGAACGCATGCTTTGTTCACCGGCAAGAGTATGCCCCATACTATCAATGGATGCCTCATATATTTTGAAGTTGTATTGTTAGGTGTATACATGGGTTTAGGATTGTTATTTCTTCTTGATATGTTAACTTTTTGCCAATGATCAATTTTTTTCTTATATCACTTTTTGTCTTAAAATCTAATTTGTATATTAAAAAGACTACTTCGGTTTACTAATGATTATTATTTGCTTTGATATTGTTTCCCTTCCTTTTAAATCTATTAGAATCTATAAATTTAAAGCATGTCTTATTTTGTCTATAAATTTAAAGCATGTCTAAACAATATTCAGTTGGTTCTTGACTTTTTAATCTGGTCTAACAATGATTGACTATTAACTGAAATTTTCCCCCTTGTACATTTAACGTAATTATATGATTTTGGTATAAGTCCATCATCTTACTATTTGTTTTCTATTATTAGATTTTTGTTATGTAGATTTGAATTTTCTACCTTTTATTGTTTAAGAATTTGATTCTATATATTGTGATGGAAGAGTAGAGATTGAAGTATAATATCACTTGTTTTGTAGTCCAGAGAATGAAATCTCTTCCCTTGGTTATATGTTTAGGGCAAAGTCCTGATCATTTAGTGTTCTATGCCTATTGTGTTAAGGTGAGACTGGGCTATAGCTTTAATTAGATTGAATTGATCCCCTTTTTGTCTTGTAAATATTTAAGCTGGGAGTGAATTGGATGAAACTTCCAATATGTTGCTTATTCTTTGGATTCATCACCTCTGGGACTCAAAAATCTAGTCATGAGAATGCACAGGATTATGTTTTCAGTCCCTCTACTGCAGCTCTTTTTGCAAAATTTGGGGGTATTGTTGGTAGAGAGAATTGTCAGATCAGAAATTTTTTTGTGTGCTTGGGCCTTTTCTATACTCCAGTTCAGCTTACATTGCCATCAAGGTCATCTTTGATCTCTCCTGTTCTCTATAAAATCTTTTCTTCTTTAGCATTTCTCTCTTTAGTCTTCCCTTCCTAGACCAAGTGCCTATTGCCATGTATGAAAGATGCTAGGTTATTCAGGCTTCCTTGCAGCATCCATTCTTCTTTAGTCACATAAAAAATTATGACTTCTCTTAGGTATAGGTTTTCCTTGTTAATGCTACAAGAACCAAGATCTTTTTCATCCCCTATATTTTATCTAGAATTAAAATTGTATTGCATTCCACCCAGTATTTCTTGGTGTTTGAGCTTGAGAATTTTTAGGTTATCTCAATCTTGCTGAAATAGAAATACAAACCACAGATTTGTTTTTACATTATGACTTTAAAGGGTTAATATATTAGTGATTTAAAACATTGATGTACATTAAAATTATCTTTGGAGTCTATAAAAATATAGATACCTTGGTCTTACATTCACTCAGTTTTGAGCTAAACCCAAATGGGAATTATATGTTTTCCTAATGTATTTTCCAAAAGCTCCTCAAAGTGATTTTGATGCAAATAAAGTTGAAGAAGAATGGTAAAGGAGAGGAATGCTAGCCTAAAAATTCATGCCATTTACTTACTTTTTATCCCCAGTGTCCAGCACAGTCCTCGTTAGCACTCAGTTTGTATTTGTTGAATGTATTCATATGACCATTTGTGTTATTTTTATGTATTAATAAATCATCATGAGATAACTTAGACATTTTGTTATTAATTATATTTATTGCTTCAATAAACTAAACTATAGTCATATTAGAAGACTTAATCAACTTTCGATGAGTTTATCAATGTCCTTGTTGCTTAAATCTATTGGACACTTTTCCTTACATATCATATTTGGCCTTATTGCAAATATTGGCACTATCCATTTTCTTCTTGAAATAAAAATTTTCCCTTGCCTTTGATGAGACCACAATTATCTGGTTTCTCCCTACTTACTGGCCTCTTAGTTAGAATTTTTAATTCTTCTTGTTTCCCCTTGCAAAATATGAAATTTCTAATCTGCTTTTGAAACTCACCATAATTGCCTCAGTTATCTCAAAAGAGGGGGGCAACAAAGTTCTTACAGGGAAGGAATTCAATTATCAATTAATCATCGTATGTGTGTGTGTCTATATATTCTCTATCAACATTAAACATGTATTCAATTTTCTTTACTGTGCTATTTGCTGAAAATACAAAAAACCTTAAGATACCACTTCTGCCCTTAAGAAACTCTTATAAATTAAAAAAATAATGATATCATTGTAATTCTGAAAGAATTCTGAGACCATTATCCTAAGCTATGAATTGTAGTTATCTTCCTCCCTAAAGATTTTAAACACTGTTTTTACCTTCTCTTTTTATTTTCCCAGGAATTTGTTTTAAGGACTTAATTTTCTTTAACTACATGTGTATGGGGATATATGACAAGAGAGAGATGGAGGAGAAGTGAGGAGGCAAGGTAAGAGGAAAGGAACAAGGGTCTCAAGGCATGTGGCTCTCTGCTTCTTTACTTGTTTGCTATAAATAAATATAAACAAAATTAAAATACATTATAGTATTTTAACTTTCTAAAGTGTTCTTAGAATTGCATCCAATTTTATTTTGACAACATTCCATTGTAATGGTGGAGAACTTGGCTCAGGGTGTGTCCAAGTACTTTCCAGACACCTCCATCCTTAAGCTTTAAAGCACATTTCTTCTATATTATTAATTTGATTGTAGCAACAGTCTTCTGATTCTGTTGCTCATAAAAAGGAAAAAGTGGAATCAACCATTTTTGGAAGAAAAAAAAATCCAGCTGAGTTTGAATCCCTGTTCATCTACTTGCTAGCTGTGCCACTTTCACTTAACGTCCATGAGTAATTTGTCTGTTAAATATGAATACGAGTTCCTCCTGATAGAATTTTGTGCTTGGACTTTTACTTTCTAAATGTTAGTTCATTTTCTCCTTCCTCTGAATTTACTTTTGTCTTAGGAGATCATTTCTTACAAAGACAGAAATTTTTTTCGTGGTAAGTGGAACTTTTCTCAAACAAAGACAATATTTTCAGATCTGTAATTTACCTGCAGATTGGCTTGGCCCCGCACTTAGGAAGGAAGATGCTAACTACATCTTGCTTTCTACTAGATTGGTATGACTATATCCCTTTCTGAAACAAAGTCCTAGGGAACATATTATCCTGTGCAAAATTTATCTTTTAATAATATAACACATCAAAACACTCCAGGTAGAATAATCTCCTGAAAATAGAAAAAAGTAGGACCTGAAAGCTATTATATGGCATGTGCATAGCTGCACAATTTCTAATCTGTAAGAGTTCAAATGTAACAATTAATGTCACACTTCACTTCATTCAGAGTAGTGTAAAGCTTATCTCCTTCAGGCAATAATAATCAGGACTCAATAAAAGATGTCGGCGCAGATGGAGGTATTACGGTTTTCAATTAAACTCTTCTTTGTTAAACTTTGTATTTTTTTCATGATTTATTGAACCGACTTCAGCTTTCCATCACCTATACAACTGGTATTTGTGTTTAGCACAACCCTGTAAGTCTGGTTACATTCTAAGGTAGAGAAAGGCTTTGTCTAAATGGAGAATCTCATCTTTTCTTAATGTAGTAGTTGTAGATGGCATTTCCTTCCATAGCAAGAACAAAAAGAGAAGGAGAAAAAAAGCAATTGATAGTTATTGAACATTGGCAATGCCTGGCAGAGATTTTCAAGTAAATCTACTCTTGGATATATTGTTGCATTTAATCCTCATAGCCATATTATGAGGAAGAGGTTGTTTCTTATTTGCTCACCATTTTGTTGATGAGAAAATTGAAACTGTGGGAGTTTGAGTCAGAAAGCAGATCTGAAAAGGCAGAAAGACCTTCCTAGATGCTCATAAAACCTATCTCCAAGGGAAAGGTAGGAGAGGTTTTATATATGAGAATGTGGAGAATGTTATGAATAAAAACATCTTGTTTTACTAAAAAATAGCATATGTGTATATATTAATATATATGAGCCAAAGGAATTAACCTTTAAAAACTCCTAGGAGACTCTTTTACATGTGAATGGTATCACTATGTGAAACACTTAACAAATATGCATGTGGATATCACACAGCCAGACACTGTGCTAGGCACTGATAACTTAGTGTTAGAAAACACAGGCTCCTCCTGTGCTTTCATAGAAGAGTTGAATACAGATTTTGATGAGATTTCAATGAAGGCTTACCCATTGTTCACTTAAAATGAGAGCTCAGTCTACTTAACTAGTCTGAGGAGATTAACAAGGCAGAAAGGATGGGACTAGTATGGGACATGCAAAGAACTCTAAACAGCAAGTGAGAAAGAAGCTACTCTACCTCCCCAAATAAGTCCTAGATCCTAAAAAGGAATATGGAAAGAATGATGGAAGGGGCAGGTGTTTTCAGTTATCTCATTAATAAGAGTGGGGTTTAAAAGTGTTTAGTATTCCCTGGAAGTGGAATTTCTCTCTATGTAACTGTTTTTGCTCCAGAAAAATTACTCTTCTTCTTGGACTTTTACTGAGGCAGTCCAGCTACCCAGTAAGTAACACTTGCTAACAAAATATTTCTGTTTTCTTCATGACCAAGGGGCAATTGTCTTAAAAATAGTATATTTGCTATTTATATATGTATATATAAAGATTCAACAATTGTGTGTTGCAACATGAGTTATTCACATATCATAATTTGAGTTAATTCAGAAACAACTTTATAGTCAATAGTTTAAGTCTAATGTTAATGTCTTTTGTTTCTAGAACTTAAAAATACATTTTTTATTTTAAGCTTCACTACAAGGCTATAGTAACCAAAACAGCATGGTTTTGGCACAAAAATAAAGACATAGACCAATTGAACAGAACAGAGAACCCAGGTATTAAACCCATCCACACATTGCCATATAATCTTTGACAAAGCAGACAGCAATATACATGGGGGAAAAGAATCCCTATTCAATACGTGGTGCTGGGAAAATTGGATAATTACATGTAGAAGATTGAAACAGGATCCATATCTCTCACCGCTCACAAAAATTAATTCAAAATGGATAACAGACTTAAATTTAAGACATTAAACCTTAAGAATTCTAGAAGAAGATGTTGGGAAGATCCTTTCAGACATCAGCCTGGGCAAATAATTTATGAAGAAGACCCTAAAAGCAATCACA
>CAUYRT010047812.1:0-71590 GCA_963574885.1 Lepilemur ruficaudatus
TGCAGTCCCAGCTATTCGGGTGGCTGAGGCAGAAGGATTGCTTGAGCCCAGGAGTTTGAGGTTGCTGTGAGCTAGGCTGACGCCACGGCACTCACTCTAGCCTGGGCAGCAGAGTGAGACTCTGTCTCAAAAAAAAAAAAAAAAGCCTTCATTGACATCCTCCCATCGCCACCCACCCACCCTCCTCTGCTTTCAAGGAGTCAGAAAAATGTCTCAATCTCTTCATGATGTGCAAGGCTGAGAGTGATCTGACCCTGCCCACCCTTCAAACCTCATCTCCCACCTCTTCCACTTCTGTGGCGCAGCCACCCAACCGGCTTCCAGCCAGGGAGTCTCTCCCATTAACTGGGCCTAGCGGGGGCTCAATTTATGATAATTTGTAACAATAAACTAGGTCATATGTGTGAGCATATGCTTTAGCCTGATGCTGTGAGGAGCACTTCACACGTATTATCTCATTTAATCCTTATACAACCCTATAAGCAGTTATTATTAACCCACTTTACAGACAAAGAAACTGAGCCTGGAGAGGTAGTAATAAAATGATGTGCCCAAGGTCACAAAACTAGTAAATACAGAGCTGAGTTTCCAGCTTTAGTGTCTGACTGCAAAGCTTTCTCTTAGCAATCGGATGATTCTGTTGAATATTTATTCATTTGATAAAAAGCATGTCCTCCACCTGTTCCCCAGTGACCTGGCAGCAACTTAGAAAGGAGTGAGCTATTGGTCCATGGAAGCATTCTAACAAACACTGGGGAAACACTTGGCAAGATGTGAACTGGCTGGAGTGTGGAGGGTCCCACCCTGAGGCTGGGACCTCTGCCTGTGCCTGGAATGGGGGGCTGTGTGGACGCAACCTCCAGCATGGGTCAGGGGAGAACCTGGGTATGGTGTTTCCTGTGTCCCCGATCAGCCTGGCCCTTGGGGCTGGGAAGGTGGAAGCTCAGGGGTGTCCGCCTGGAGAAGGCAAGGGGCCAGCCGACCACAGCCTGCCCTACTCTCCTGACCCCATGGTCCTGGACTGGTCTCTGTCTCTGATCCCCCTTCCTGCCCTGGGCCTGGCACCTCTGGCTAGAAGGGCCTAGAACTCCTGAGACACACAGTGAGGCCTGCCCTCCCACTGAGTACCTGTCAGAATTTATCTCAGATTGAGAGAGAGGGGGTAAGGGGGGAGAGAGAAAGAGAGAGGCAATTGCAAAAGGGAATTTGAACAAAAATGGTCATGACACTGGTGGTTGTAAGGAAGAAAAGCTGGACCCGGCTGACATGTCCCATGTCCTCCTCAGTGAGGGCTGGACAAAGATTCTGGTGCATCCATCCTGCAGACTTTAAAAGTGAGTGACAAAAGAAAAAGTGATGGTGGAAAATCTTCATGGTTTATTTGACAAGAAACTGCTAATTGTAAATACTGTAAATGGAGGGGGATCAGATCCCAAAACAGAATGTACAGTGTGACCCCAAGTTGAAACCCCTCCCCCAGCCCTCTCGCACATGCCTCCACCAGCTCCCTCGTGACTTACCCCATTGGCCAGTGGCTGGTGGTGGGGGAGGGGCCTGTGACTATCTTGGGAAGGGGATGAGATCACCCCAAGGCTGGCTGATTTAGGACCGGGTAACTTTTTCCACCCATATAGCTCTCACAGGCTTCTGCGCTGGCTCATAAACCTTGGCGCCAGCCTCAGGGTGGCAGGGGCCACGCTCCCCTCCCCAGGGTGGAGACATGGCTAGAGCTGGGTGGATCACAGGTGCTGGGCTGAAGTTAAGACGGAGAGGCAGGATAGGTCTGGGGAGTCCCAGGGCCTAGCTGGGACCCTGCAAGAACTTTGCTCCAAGCAGGTCTGGGCGTCCTGTCGCTCCACAGGGACCTGTTTGTGAGTGCAGGAATATCCCTGATGACAGCCACCTGTGAAGAGCTGAGCTGGGTCATGCCTCTAACACCTGGTATGTCTTGGGATTCCAATCAGTCGGCCAGGCCTTTCTGGGAGAGGACACCTGCTGCTTCTGGCCAAAACCCTGGGGGCAGTGGCTGTGGAGGGAAGAGGTCTAGACCGGGAAAGGGATCAGGGTCCACTTCCAGCTCAGCAAATAACTGAGTTCAGCTCAACTCACCCCCGCAAATCCCCTGGCTTCAGTGCCCAGCGGGCCGCCCCAAACCTGTGCTCCAGCCTTAAGGAAACTCTACAGCATGTTCCAGTCCCCTGAGCTCCGCCACGCCTCCGGGCAGTTGTCCCAGCCTGGCTGCCGTCCCCCTCGCCAGCTGCCTTTGTCAACCCCCACCCTCAAGCTGGGTCAGGTGCCACCTGACCCCAAGTCAGTGTGCATCATGCTAGCTTGTCCTTGTTCAGCTGGGGTGAGCCTAAGGGCAGGGGCTGGGTCCAGGGAAAATTCTAGGACATGTCGGACGAAGGAAAGGGCAGGCCCCCAGAAGGGATCAGCGGTCAGGAGAGGACCAACTGTGGGTTCAGCGCTGTTCTGTGCCAGGGACTTGAGGGAGACCTAAGAGCTTCCAGCCCCTCAGATCCCACAGCAAACAGCAAGAGAATGTGGCGTGGGGCACCCCGGCCTGGGCCTTGTAGGGAAGGAGCAGGAGCCAGGCAGAACCGGAGTGAGCCGGCATGTCCCTTCCTTAGCCTGGGCCCTGGGGAGCGGGGCCAAGAATGGAATTCTCCAGCTGGATGGAGCTGTTCTTGGAAAATCCCCACAAGCCCTTCCAGAAACGTGCTTTTGTGCCTGACTATGGCTCCTTCAGAGTTGGAGGAGAAGGGGCCTTTCTGCTGCTGAACGACTTGGGCAAGATCCTTGCTCTCTCTGGACCCCTGGGCCTGGACTCCAGGACAGCTGAAGAGTCACATCTATTTAGTGCCATCTGGCAGCTTCACCAAATACTCTCGGCCACCCTGAGAGGCAGGAATCAGGGTTCCCCTCATTTAAGAAGGAGGTGGTAGCTCGGAGATGCCAAATGGCTCGTCCACAGTCACATAGCTGAGGCAGGATTTGAACCCGCCTATCAAGGACCAGCCTACACGCAATCCCAGTCCCCTACCCCCAGGCAGGACCCCCCAGGGGGCAGAGAGAGCCTGCAGGCTGAGGATGCCACTTCCAGCTCAGCCCCACCTGACTGGGGCCTGGCCTGGCCCTGCGCCTGCCACTCTCAGAATAACCCTGCTGATTCCGGGCACGGATCGCAAGCTATCACCTGGGACCTATTTTTGTCCTTCGGGTAACAAAGAAGCCTCACCTTGTGCGGTAACCAGTTGGGGCAAGGGTGGAACATGTGACCCGTTAACCCCAGCTGACCTTGCTACCCTGCTGGGAAATGGCCCCAACAGGGAAGGGGAGGCCCAGCCACACTCCCATCATCTCCCTGCCCCAGCCACCTCCCAGAACGCAGCTTCCTACGCCCGTCCCCTCTTCTCGGCAGCTCACACCTCCGCACACATACACACTGCCACCAGGGTGCTGAGAGCATCTTCATTTGTTCTCCTGATCCATCACCAAGCCTCACACACCCAAATAGCCCAAAAACTCTTTCTCCTGTCTAGCTGTGGAAAAAGCCCATTTCCTCGGGTTCCAGTTGGAGAGTTCTAGAATCCAGTTGGGCCTTCTGGGGATCCAGCATCTAGAACTTGACTTTCAGAATCTGGGGCCTATGGAGCAGTGGCTGAGAGTATTAGAGGATACGACAGAAGCTGTGGGCTCATCCGCAGATACTCTGAAAGGTCAAGCACCATCTCAGGGGTTAACCCTGAAGGGCATTTATGTGTGTGTGGGGTGATCCCTAGGGGTGGGGCCCACAGATACATGGGGGTCCCCCAGCAGACTTACAGGTGCACCTTACTACTGAAACCAGGTGTGGATGTGTGTACTGGGGGGTGGGGTGGGAAGTGTCACGTCCTGAACCCAGCAACGTAAGAGAAATACACAGAAAAAAGACTGGAAGGAAATCTGATAAACATTAGTGTGTCAGCGAAAACAAGAATGACTGCAGCTGTAAAGACGGTAATGGTACCAGCTGTTCCATTTTTTGAGGGCCAATTATGTGCCACCCCGTGTGCTAAGGGCTTTGCTTGTATTATCTCAGTTAATCCTCACGATGAACTCTTTGCGGGGCGTGTTGGGCAGTGGCCTGGGGGATGAGCTCTATAAATACGGCTGCTTCTTGCCAGGTCTGCAGCTTCCCTGGAGGTGGGTGGATGGGCCCTCAGGCCCCAGACACGGAGATGCTGCGCTCTCCCCCTGCCAGCAGCGCTGGGTGTGACAGGACATGGCTGCCCCTTGGGGATGCCTTGCGTGAGCCAGCCAGGCCCACTGAGCTAACCCCGGCCCCCACTTGGCCCTACTACCCTAGGCACTGGGGCTCGAAATAGCCACTGGAAAGCTGACAATCAAAGACGAGCTAAAAAAGTCCCCTCAGTCTGGGCTCTGTCGCACACAGCTCGTAGGGCCTATTTTGGAGGAGAGGGTGCCGACGTGCCAGTGGAAAATCCATGGGGCGGGAGTCTCCAAAGTGGGGGACCCATGTGCCTCCCTCTCCCCACCCTGTCTCCCCACCGAGCGCGCATGTTCGTGCACGCACACGCACACACACACAATCTGCAGCCCTTAGCTCATTTTCCTGATGGTTGGACCCTGTCATCTCTACAATAGCCTGGGGGAGGGATGAGGACACTGAAGGTCAGAGTAGGCAAGCAACTTGCTCAAGATCACACAGCTAGGAAGTGGGCAGGACAGTGGCCAGACTGGGCCCCTGTGGCTCACAGCGCAGTGCTCTCCCGTACAGAGAGGCAGCCCCTTCACTGAGGAAGCCAACACATTGTCTGCTGGAGTGTCGCAAGCTCAGCGATGGTGGTATACTCTGGGTTGGGCTGGGAAGGAACTGAGGATGACTTGTGGTCTTAATGACACGGGAAGAAATCCCATCAGAAACCCCCAGGCCAGTTCTGGTGGGACCTTGCCCAGCTGTAGGAGAAGGCACCTGGGCAGGGCCTCATGTGCAGTGAGCCCAGCCCCCACCGTCCCTGTGACCACCTCACCCCTGCCCTACCCAGGCCCCTAGAGGCTGGCAGTCCCTGCCAAGTTTCCAGGGAATGTGTCAGATAAGGGGCTGATGCTCATGACTCCCTCCCACCCAACCACTATCTCTGACCCTACCGCCACCGCCACGTGGGTAAGAATAGCCACAGCCCCGGTGAGCGGCAACACAGGGATGCCAACAACTTGGGACAACACAGCAATGTCTGTAGGTGGGCAGCCCCGGCCCTCAGATTGAGCACCAGGCTCCAGGTCCCCCTCCCCATCCATCCCAGCCCCACCGGCTCCCCACCACGCTGGGCCCAAAGTCCCACCACACCTTATGGTAAAACCCCAAGCCTCACCCCAGCCACTGCTGCCTCAGTGGGTCTGGGGGATCTGGAAGGGACCAGGCTGTCATGTTGATGCTGGCCTGGGGCCTGGGGCCTGCCATCCACTGAGGAGTTGTGTGAGATAGAGCTGGATGCTATTCCTTTCTGGGCTTATAAGCAGGGCAAGGTGGCACCGCAGCCCCTGAAGCCTGGGAGACAGCAGGCCAAGGCTTCTGGGGCTGGGGCCCCTCATTGTCCTGGTAACACAGGCCAGCCTGGCTTCTGAATGCCCCGGGAACTCTGACTCTGACTTTCTGGCCGGTGGGATGTGATAGAGTGAGGGTCTCCATGTGCCCCGTGCCAGGGTCCCTAGGCTATGACCACAGGGCGTGTGGGGGGACCCCACAGGAGTCTCCTTGTGACGCTCCTTGAGTGTGTGAGGGTGGCTGCGTCACTGAGGGAAGAGGCTGTTGCCATGGAACCCGTGGTGAGAGTCATCACTGTGATGCTGGAAGGGGGAGATCCAGGAAGCTTTGTCTGCGAGATCCCAAGTCACTGTGACACCTGGAGGCCATCAAGGGAGCGAGTACCCCAGTCCCAACGTCAGTGGCCCCTGTGGCTCTCACAGCCTGACTCACTGCATGGCTCCGGGCCCTGGTGCCCCCCACCCTCTGCTCCGGCACCCTTGCTATCATCGTCCCTCTATTCTCAGGTGACTCTTCCCTTGACCATCGGGCCTGCTTCCTGCCCCTCCACCTCACCCACCTGCCCGGGTCCTGGGAGGAGGTCAGGGACGCTAGGGAAGGGGAGGAGGGATGGGCTGAGGTGAGCTCCTTGCACACGCGCAGGCATTCTGGCATAGGCATCACGCAGAGCACACCGTAGCGCACGCACGCACACACATGCGCACGTGCTCACACACACCTGCCAGAGTGACAGGCTGCCCAGGGGTTTCCCAAGCTCAGTCTCCCAACACTAGCCCTGCCAAGCAGGCTCCCCACACCCCCTGCAGTCCTTTGGGTCCTCCCATCCCTCGGAGGCCCACTCTTTAGAAACGTGTCATCCTGCAGCAGCAGGAGGTCTGCAAGTGAGACCATGGGAGGAACTTGTGCCCTGAGGCCCAAGCTAGAGTCCTGGAAGGTTGTGGGGGATCTCTGAGGCCCCAAGACAGTTTCTTTCTTTGTGAGTGAGGGCTGGACTGACCTCTGGGCCTCTTGCTTCAAGGGCCCTAATCGCTGGGGCTGGAAAAAGTTTAAAAATATCCTCATGTTTACATTCTTTCCAAGCCCGCCTCCCAACCCTCAGTGCTGGGTCCCTTTGATCTGGTCCTGAGCCTCTGGAAGGGGCCTGGGAGAAGGGGAGCATGAGACCCCCACTGGGGCCAACCCCTCGACCCCCTCCAGCCGCAGACCCATGAGACCCCTCAGCATCACAGAACTAGAGAGCACAGGCCTTGGAAAGGAGCCAAGGCCAGAGGGGGTCACCCAGCAAGGCCAGGTGGGAGCTGGAGCTGGAGTCCCTCACCATACACTCTCCCAAGAGCCTGGGCCTCCTGGGGCCCCTAGGAAGTGTGTGTAAGTGTGGGGTTTCAGGCATCTGTGGTAAGTCCCCCACAATCCCTGCATTGGGGAAGGCCACATTTATCAAGCTCTGTGCTAAATGCATTTTTCAGGGATTATCTCATGTAGTCTTCCCAACAACCTCATGAAGTAGGGCCCATTTTATGAACAAGTAAACCAAGGCTCAGAGAGGTGAAGCAATTTACCTGGGAATGCACAGCAAGGATGAGCAGAACATGGATCATATGTTCTTCTACCTATACTGAGCCCTCTCCTTGACCTCGCTCTAGCAGGGTGGAGGCCCTGCCTGCAGAGTGAGGACCACCTCACTAGCATGAATCCCTGCAAGCACTCATTGACCCCCTGCCAACCCTCTGTGAGCCAGGATGAGCCACACCCCTTCTCCGATCCTCACTTTTCTCTATAAAATGGGGCTGAGGATCACAGGAGAGGTTTACGTGCCCACAATGCTCAGGGAAACTGAGCCCTTGTCCCTGGGGAAGGGCTTGTAGACCTTGTGTCAGCTCCTGCATTGATTCAACCAGGGAGTGGCCTGGGCCTGGAGGCCCAAGGAAGAAGCCCTCAAACTGGGTCAGATGCCTTAATTTGCCCCGGTATCCTGTCATCTATCCTTTCTTTTGCTTATCCCCTACCCACCTGCTCCCAACCCACCCATCCATCCATCCACCTATCCACTTACCAATCCATCTATCCACTCACCCACCCACCCACCTATCTATGTATCCATCCATCCGGAACAAGGATTCAGAGAGCACGGTGGTTCCAGCTCAGGTGACACATCTTACTCTCTGTATGAACCTAGGAAGTTCCCTCCATCTCTTTGCAATTCACCTTCCCACTTATACAATTATAGGTAAGCAAGTCCCTTAACCTCTCTGGGCCTCAGTGACCTCATCTGCAAAGTGGGGAGACACCAGGATCTACCTCACAGGGTTATGGGAAGGAGTCTATGCAGGAAGAAGCTGGTCTGGATGCTCTCTAAGGCCCTTCTAGGGAATCTTGTGGGAGCAGAGACCAGCTTAAGGCTGTAGACACTTCTGGGGATGTAACATGGACCTCAGCCAGACAGTTCTGCCTTGTGCCCTAGTTCCAAGACTCTCACGACATCCCTTAACTTCCCTGACCTTCGAGATCCTCCACTAGAAAATGGAGCCAATAATCCGCCTTTGCAGGTTGATGGGAAGATTAGAGATGCTACCTCCAAAGAACTTTACAGCCTGAAGACTTCTGAGAGGGTGCAGACCAATCAGAGGATTAGAAGAGGGACAAGGAAGGCCTGCTTGGTCTAGGGTAGCCAGCAGAGCCTCCAGTGGGGGTCCCTGAGCCCGGGGTGACTGGGGCCAGCCTCAAAGTCCATCCCCTATGCTGGGGATCCTGGTTGAATCTCCCAGCCTCCCCCAGGCCAGGCAGGTTGCGCGTCCTGTCTCTCTTAGCTGGGCTTGGCCCCTTTCCCACAGAATCTGCCAACAGTGGAGAGATTATCTCCTAAAAATAGGGCCCGGGCCCCACAGAGGTTGTTTTTCTCCCTTCCCCGTGATTTACCATCATCAGCTCAGGGTGCCTGGGACAGCAAGTGCCCCTGGCCTCCCCAGAGATCGTTGGGAAGGGGTCATGGGGGATCAGCACATGTCTAGGGTCAGTCAAGGGTCAGGGATTAGAGGTGTGGTCAGGGCTCAGCAGGGCAACAGGAACATGGCTTTATCTTAGGGCAGGGGCAGGGGTTCACCTCGGACAGGGGCAGCTGCGGGGTAAGCCACGGTGGTTTCTGTCCCTCCCCAGTGGTGACCATCTGTGGGACTCCCTGCCTTGACTTTCTGCAGATGCGCTCATGTGCTCGCCAGCCTGTGTGTGAAACACAGACGTGCCCTGGAGTCTGCATTGGGGCAGAAGGACATGTCCCCAGCCTCGCCTTTCTTGTCCCAGCCCCATGGGGCCCTCAAGATTCCTGCCTAGGCCCCTCCTGAGACTGAGGGACTTCTGACCACCCCTGTGTGCGGGTGACTCAAGCACAGGGACACAAGTTGCTCATATATAAGCAGAAGACACAGACTGCTTTGTGCCTTTCCATAGCAAAGATGACATCCAGCAAAACACAGAATTGACACCCTGAAAGACACCACTCCTCAACCATGACCTGCACAGAGTTAACCCACCCAGGGTCTGTGGCCAATAGGCCCCAGGAAATGACCCATCTCACCAACAGCCCATATGATGCCCTATGTCCTTCCCCACAGGGGACCCCAGTCTTGTCCCCTGGTCAAGCCTCCAGACCTTTCTGTGCAGCAGGAGACAGGGAAGACGTAAGGGGGCAGGTGTGTGCACACTCACACACACATACACGCATACGTATACATGGGCACTGGGACACGAGCATAGCAATCCCTTAGGGCCCAGCCCAGCTCTCTGAGACTTTATTATTGAACAAATGTGCTGCCATTTGGAACGTTCCCATGGGCAGCCCGTAAAGTCAGTGTTCAGGGTCTGGGGACACGTCTGGTGATGGTGCCTCCATCGCAAGGCAGGTGGAGGGGCTTCTACTCTGTCCTGGCCCCTGCTGGATCTCCAGCGCTGGGCCCTCTCCCAGTGGGCTCGGATGGAGCCAAAGTCCAAGCAAGCTCCCAGCGGGGGCTGCCTGGACCATTCAGACGGCCGCCTTCAGGGGCATGCTGTCCACTGGCTGATCCAGGTCCTTCTTCCTCGCCAGGGCCAGGTGGGTGAAGATGAGGATGAGGAAGAAGCCTGAGGGGCCCAAGAGAGATGGATCAGCCCTCAGAGGAGGCTGTGAGACTTGCTCATCACAAGGGACTCCCTGCAATTGGTATCAGTTTAATACAGAGATAAAGTTCCCTAGATAGCATCCCAAGACTGGGTATGACTCTGGTCCTGGTGCCTGGAGAAGCTTGACTGCTTGGCCCCCTTGGTCCTCCCCAGGCCCTTCCCCCCCGAGACTGCTCCAGTACACCCAGCCTCCAAAGTCCCCTTCTCTGTGGGACAGTTTGAGTGGAGGTCATCTAGGAGCCAGTGAGTTATCTCCATGGACCTCCAAAAGAAAAGCACATCATAGCATTGTGCTAGAACCAGCAAGGAAAACATTTAGGGGGCTGAAGAAATAAAGGGGATGGAGTTGGTGGTTTAGACTGAAGGAATTAGGCTGGAAAGACCTGGGCTTTATCGCAACCTGGCTGCGTAACCTTGAACAAGTCACTTAACCTCTCTGAGCCTCAGTGACCTCATCTGCAAAGTGGGGAGATACCAGGGTCTACTTCACAGGGTTATGGGAAGGAGTCTATGGTACAATTCACATGACAGGGACCAGACATGTGCAATCATGTAACAGTAATGCTGTTATCAATGATGAGATAATGACTATGATGACAGCAGGCAAAAGCATAATGACTAGGAGAGTTGGAGGGTCCCTCTTTCAGACCTAGGGCACCATGGGGACAAGGGGCACTGTTTATTTGGAGGCTGCAGCTCCAACCACCCATCACCCTCCGCTGCCACGCAGGAGCCCAGCCTCAATACCTATCGCTGCCAGGGTGCCCACGAGGGTGCCCACTGCCGACAGCTTCGTGGGCATGCCCTTCATGCGGCCCACCTTACGCATGCACTGCCCCTCCACATTGCAGCGACACACGATCACTGGTGAGAAAGGGAGAAAGATAAGGGTGGTGGGAGAAGGCGCCCCAGCTGCTCGGAGTCCCCAGGCCAGCCAGCTGGCTGATATATGTGTTTTTGTGCACATGTGTGTATCCATGTGTGTGTGAAGTTGCATGTCCCTCTGCATGTGTGCCTGTGTGTACACAGGTACCTGTGCCTGGCCACAAATGTGCAAGTGTGCACTGGCCTATCGCTGTCTGCATGAGCCTGCATATGTGTGTACCTAGCCTGTCCCCCTGCATCCCAGTGGTCCCCTCAGGAAATGCAGCCTGCCAACCTCGCCTGCACCCGAGCCCCAGCCTCACCTCGAACCAGGAGCTGCCACATCCGGCCATTGTGGCTGACCACCACAGGAACCACGTGTTCGTGTGGCTCCACCCAATGCAGGGCCAGGGTGAGGTAGGCATGGGAACCTGTTGGGACAGTGGGCAATGACCAGGGTCATCAGCCTGGACAGGTCCTCTGGGAGCTGCTCCCCCTAAGCTCAGCCCCACCCCAATGAAGGAAGGGCATCTCCCTCCCAAGAGCCCCCCATCCTGTCCCTGCCCCTGGCCACAGCCTCCCTTCCCTTCCCCCACCACACACCATTGAGGGGCTGGAGCCGCCAATCTCGCTGCACCGTGGGATTGGGCCCAAGGGCAAAGCTGTAGGGACCTTGCCCACTGGCCAGGTCAGCATCCTCGCTAGGTCCACTAACAATCACACCATGGTCCTGGCGGGGTGTGCAGAGGTGACGGGAGGGCACAGGGACCGGAGTCAGGGCTGGGGGAGGAGGGGCCTTCAGGAAGTGGATCACGAGGGTGGCAGAGGTGTTCAGTCTTGGCTCATCTGCAAAGGAGGCAGCGCTGAGCTGGCCCTGGCATTGTTGGGGTGAGGGTGAGCTCCGAAGTCCCCGGGCTGGTCCCTCTCCCCACGGCCCATGAGTCTCATCCTGCCACTCTCCCTCCACTCATCTCTCCATCCATCATTGTCCCCACGCCAGTGTGGAAATGCCTGTACCATAGCCCAGCTCAGGCTGAAGCCTGCCTCCCTGACCTCCCCACCCTAGGCCAGCCCTTCACCCATCAAAGCTCAGCTCTCCGGGACTCCTGCTCCTCGTGTGGCACTGGCCCGCCTTCCACCTCCCACCTCTATACCCTCCTCTGCCCCAGCCTGGCCCTGTGGTGACACCCTGAGAGGCCCTCCTGGGGCTAAGGGGCAGGGCTGGGGGATTGTGAGTGTCAAGCTAGAAGGGTGGTAGGAGAGAGGAGGCAGAAGCCAGGCCTGCCTGCCTGGGAGTAGACTCATTCTCAGAGAGGGACACTGGACCCAGCTCCTTGTCCCTCCTCCTGCCTGCGGCTGGGAGGATGTGAGCGAGGGCCCCAGGGAGAAAGCTCAGTCCTGCCCACTTGTCTGTCTGAGGTCTGTGCTCCCTCCCAGAGGCCCCCACACTGCCTGGCCATACCTGCATCCTGGGCCTCCACGAGCACTGTGTACGTGTCCCCAGGCTGGGCGCCCTGCAGGGACTGGGCCGTGTGCACCTCCCCAGAGACCTTGTCGATGCAGAGCCAGCCCTCTGAGTCATTGGCCAGGGAGAACCTGAGACCCAAAGAAAGGCAGGGGGTGGGGAGGTTCTGGGACGACATATGGGATCTTGCCCAGAATCACCCAGGGCCATGTGACCTGTTCAAGTTCCACACCCTTTCTGCGATTCAGGGGCAACAACAGTGCCCATGTGCCCAGTCTCTATCCCCAGAGTCAGGACTTGTGGTAGTGTGTAATCTAGCTCTTGTGGGGTCCAAACACCCCCTCCATACCCTGCCCAGCCTACCCAACCCTGATCCCCCAACCCTCATGGGGCACAACCTTGGCGTTAGCCACAGTTTGAGAAATAGTCCAGGCCATAGATAATGGGAGTCCCTTCCGAGGCCCGGGGACCAGCCCTGGGGACAGGATAGATCCAGCCCGGATAAGGAGCTGGGCTTTCTGCTCACCTGAGGGGTCTGCTCGTGGGGTCTGCGGGCTGGATGGTCATCAGGAGGGAGCCGGCCAGGGTGCTCACTGGGACTGTGGCCTCGTAGCTGTCCTGGTCCAACTTAGGGGGTGGCAGCACCCTCTCCACCAGCACAGTCACTGTGGCCGTGGCTCCAGGGCCGGGGCCAGGCCCCACCAGCTCTGCCACGTTCCGCACCACCATGACTACCTCGTGACTTGGAGCTGCCTCATAGCTGAGGTTCTGGAACCAGTGAGGTCAGGGTCACGGTGTGGGCTGGGGCGTGGTACATTGTGCACGTGTGTGTGCGTGTGTGTGCCCCGTTCCTGCCCGCCTAGCCCCTTACCTTGCAGAGGCAGAGCTGGACCTGACCCGAGTCTGGCTCCCAATCCAAGCCAAAGATCCCTTCCATGTTTCCGCCCTCGATGGCGAAGTCCATGAGGCGGAAGGCAGGCTCAAGGTCAGCATCGGTGGCCATGAGTGTGGCCACCAGAGTCCCGGGCTCCACATCCTCAGGGAGGCTGATAGGCCCAATCTAGAGAGGTGGGAGGGGCAGTGAGCCCCCCACCAACACCTTATACAAGGTCTCCCCCGCATCTGCTTACCTGGGAAGTGGTGAACTCGGGAGCGTGGTCATTGACGTCTGAGACGGTGACCGTGACCTCACACATGCTGCTGAGGCCTGAGGCAGGGGAGGGCATATTGGTGAGGCCAAGACAGGAACAGCAGGGGCAGGGGGCCTGGGTCACTACTGGGGCACTTACCACCCTCTGCCCCTGCTAGGTCAATGGCCAGCACTTGGAGAAGGATGTTCTGGCCGGCGTGCAGTGGAGCAGCTCCCAGTGTCATGCTGCCTGAAGTGGGGTCCAGCTGGAAGGCTCTCTCTGCTGCTCCCTCCTCAGGTTCAGGACTCAGGAGCCGAAACACAATGTGGGAATTGGGGGAGCCGGGGGCATCTGCGTCCTCCGCCGACAGCCTAGTCACTTCGGTGCCTACAAGATAGCACCTACCTGGGTGGAACCACAGCCCAGCCCGGAGGCCTCACCCCACCCACTCCTTTTTTTGTGCTAAACTGAACTTGAGCTTGTGTGAGTGAGTGTGTATATCTTGGGGAGGGGCACTGATATGCGGGCCTGACACTGGGCCCCAACCCAGAAGAGCATGATAGGATGGTTTATAGGGACTCTGCCCCTCCCCCATCCCTGACAAGCCCATAGCTCACCTGGGGGGCTGAGCTCAGGGATGCTGATTGGGGGGCCAAGCGAGGGGCAGACAGGTGCATTATCATTCTCATCCATCACCACCACACGCAGCTCCAGAGGTTCTGCATAGTCCTCTCCACGGGGATTCTGAGCCCACACCTGGAGTAGGTACTATAGTGGGCAGTGGGGGCTTCCAGTCAGGGCCGAGGGCAGCCCCAGCCTGGCCTGACTCTGAGCTCCCTTCTGGTGGCCAGCTCCAGCTCTTCTGGGCTCTCTTGCACTGCCTCAGCATATGCAGGGGATGTGATACCCCCCCAAAGCCAAATGGACAGTGACCAAGTACCCCCAAGCCTGCACCCCTGCTTCCCTCTCACCTCACCTCAGCCTGGGCTTCTCGGTCCAGCTCACTGGTCACGTAGAGTTTCCCCTCTGCGTCCACATCAAAGGGTCCAGGGGGCTGGCTCTCCAGGTGATAGTGCACATCACTCCCACTCCAGTGTACCTGGGAAGGGGACACAGAATGGGGGCACCCCAGGCCAAGGGACAGGAACAATCCGTGTCAGCCCTGGTGCCCCAGCTAATTCCTGGGGGAGGAGCCTGGACCCCAACTACTATGTGACCCCAAGCAAGTTGTTGTCCTCCCTGGGCTTGGAGTCCCGGTAGGATCCTTCTGTTTGGGGGACTCATTGTGGTGGCTACTCCATAGTGGCTTTGCCCTGGTCCAAGCCTGGACCCTGCCCAAAGTGCCTAAATGACCAGGTCATTTTATTTTCTGCCCTCTCAAGCTGGGCCTGACCCCAGGGCTTTCCTAGAAGAGGCCCGAGACATTCCTGGCCTAGGTGACAATCCCCATGGCATCAGGAGGTGGCAGCTGTTCTCCCTGAGGAAGCCTCAGGCAAGCTAGGGAGGTCAGAACACAGAGAAACATCTGCCAGAGGATGGCAGGCGAGGGGCTAGGGGCCCGTTCCCAGGGCCTTGAATGCCCCACTCCATGACAGGAAATGATGGGAAGAGTGAAGGGAGGAGCAGAGGTCAACCTGGGTCCCAGAGCCACCCCCTAAATGTCCACGAGAATCAGGCCCAGCTACACCATCCATGGGGCTGCTTAAGCCACTGACAGCCACTTACTCACCTGGGCGATGTGGTGTGGGTATGGGACTTGGAGATTCTCTGCCAGATGGATAGGCTCTAGGGGCACCCAGGTGCTCTCCACTACGGAGACATCTATGGAGGCTGTGGCCTGGTGGCCTGAGGCCTGGTCACCCATGTCCTTGACCTGTACCAACAGCTGGTAGGGCCCCTCCAGGGCATGGTCTGGGCTGGTGCTTCCTAGAAGGGGTGGGATGGTCAGCTGAGCACGGGGCCAGGAGTCAGGGGCCAGGGCATTATTCTCAGCAAGGTGTGAGATACAAAGCCAAGCATATGGCAGGTGCTCTCTTCAGATACTCTCTTGGCCAAAGGATGAGAAAGCCTTTTAGCACCATTGTGAGCACCCAACCAGGACTCTACAGTTTGCAAAGTCACTTCCATATCTATCCACACAGTGACTGGTTGATGGGCTGGAGTGGATGACCAGGATAGGGAGGTGGGTAGAAGGGTAGACGATCAGTTGGGTGAATGGACGGTTGACTAGGTGGATGGATGGGGGTTTGGGTGTGTGAAGGGGAGAGTGTTTGGATGAGTGAGTGTTGGCACATGGACTGTATAGGTGGGGGGGGGGCGGGTAGATGGGTGAATGGGTGGATGGCCAGGCTGATGTACGATTCACTTTTCTTTCCATCTCCAGCCTGTGGCTCTGGCCTGAGCTCCCAGGTTCAGATCTCTCCTGCCATCAGTCCCGAAGTCTCCCAGCAATGTCCTAAACTACAACCCCTGAGGCTACTCCTATCCTTGTCCCTTTTGCTCAGGGCTCCAGGGTGTAGAGCTAAGACACTCCATTCACACCATTTCCTAGCCCTGCACCCGTGGTTCTGCCTCGGTGACTTTCTGCCTTCCTTCTCTCCCCACCTAGAATGCTCTTTCCACCTCCTTTGCCCTCAAAGCCCATCCTTCTTGTACAGCTCAGACACCACGTTCTCCAGATGTCCCTGACCCTCCCTCCCCAGTACACCCAGCTCGGGCTCACCCTTGGGGCTGAGGGCCAAAGCACCCAGCTGGGGCTCCAGCTGGAAGATGTCTGGGGCAGGCTGGGCTGGGGCCTGGCTCAGGATGTGGAATCGAAGGTCCGAGTTGGCTGTGCCTGGCTCATCTCCATCTGAAGCCTCAAGGAAGAGGAAGGAGATGCCTGGTGGGTGGGGGTGGGGTACACTGTAAGGGAAAGAGAGAGTGGGGAGAGTCTCCCATGCCTCCCTACCTCTCCCTGTCCTTTCTTCCATGTCATCATCACATCAGAACTCTGCAGGTTGAGCCACAGAGCTTTATCTCACTCCACAGATGAGCAAACTGAGGCCAAGAGTGGATGGGACCCTCACTTGGGGTAGGGGTGCAAGATGAGACAGAAATGGGAGAGGGCAGCTTGGACCTTGGCTGCCCTGTCCCTGTGCCGACTGTCTGGCCATCTCTTTGCTCTCTGCTGTCCCATCGGTACCCACCTGACCATGCTATAAGTTGGCTGCCCTGGTCACTCACCAGGCCTGGTGCCCTGGCTCAGCTGAGCTCTGTAGATGGCTTGGGAGAAATGGGGCACCTGGTCATTCTCATCCTTCACGTGCACGCGCACAGGCTGTGGGCCCCACAAGACATGTCCATCCTTGGTCTCCAGGGTGACCTGGCAGGGAAACGTGATCAGTGTCCGGCCCTGCCTTGCCTGCCCTCCCCTACCTGGCCCAGCCATACCTGTAGCTGGTACTCTGCCTGTTCCTCTCGGTCCAGGGCTCTGGTCACCAACAGGAAGCCAGACTCTGGATCCACAGCAAAGGGGCCCTCAGCTGCCCTGCCTGAGTCCCCTGACAGCACAACCTGGCCTTCAGCCTCCTCACGAGGCAGTGGCAGCTGGTGGGAAAAACAGAGGTGAAGAGGTGAAGGGAGTGGTGGCCAAGCCTGGAGGAAGCCCCCTCCACCAATGGCCTCATTTTATATGTGGGAAGACTGAGTCTCAGAAAGGACTGGCACCTGCCTGAGGTCACACAACTGGTAAGTACCAGGACTGAGATTCTTTTTTTTTTTTTTTGAGACAGGCTCTTGCTCTATTGCCCTGGCTAGAGTGCCATGGGTCAGCCCAGCTCGCAGTAACCTCAAACTCCTGGGCTCAAGTGATCCTCCTGCCTCAGCCTCCCGAGTAACTGGGACTATAGCCATGCACCACCAGGCCTGGCTAATTTTTTCTATTTTTAGTTGCCTGGTTAATTTCTTTCTATTTTTAGTAGAAATGGGGTCTCACGCTTGCTCAGGCTTGTCTTGAACTCCTGGCCTCAAGTGAGCCTCCCAGAGTGCTAGGATTACAGGCGTGAGCCACCACACCAAGCCCAGGACTGAGATTCAAAGTCAGACCTCTTTTCCCTGTAACCCCTTTCATTCTGAAGCTTGCAACCCCACCACTAATATTTCATTCTCTAACTCAAAGCTCTACTCTCCGCTGGCATTACCACTTTGTTAGTCATTCACACTATAGGTTGAGCATCCCTAATCTGAAAGTCTGAAATTTGAAATACTTCAAAATCTGAAACTTTTTGAGTGCCTACATGATGCCACAGTCAAAAATTCCACACCTGACCTCATGTGACAGGTCACAGTCAAAATTTCATTTCATGCACAAAATGATTAAAAACATTGTACAAAATTACCTTCAGGCTATGTGTATAAAGTGCATAGGAAACATAAATGAATTTCACATTTAGACTTACTTGGGTCCCATCCCCAAGATATTTCATTACCTATATGCAAATATTCCAAAATCTGAAAAAGTCCCAAATCCGAAACATTTCTGGTCCCAAGCATTTCAGATAAGGGACACTCAACCTGTATAACACATACGTACTCTCTGGAAAGCAAGGTTTGGAAGAGAAACAGAGCAGGGAAGAGGAAGGGTGCTAGCGGCAGGGGAAGCAAGGCTTTGCAGGGAGGCGGGGGAGCCCACAGGCTCTAGGCTTACCTTGGCCAGGTACAAAGGGAAATTTCCACCATAGTTTTCTGGGACTTCCACATGTAGCTCTGCAGGCTGAGCCTCAGGGAGTGCCTGTGGGAAGATTCTCCCCTGTCACCAAGCACTGGGACTTGACAGAAGAGGGGAATTTCTGCCCCTTCCCTGGGCCAGGCCATATCTCTGGTCCATCCACCCTCTGGCCTTTGACCTCCTGAATCCACCACAGGCCCCTAAAGCCCCCCAATCCCCCTCTGTTCCTATGGTCAGTGTAATTGGTCCCGGAGTTGGGGGCAAGGGTGCCAACCCCCATCGCCAGGACGTGAAGGAGGGGGGCAGGACCCCGATTACCTGGGGGACGGAGAGACAAAGCAGCCACAGCCAGGCAGGGACCATGGTCAGGACAGGCCTGGTGGACAGGGCAGTGAGGATGCAGCCCAGATCGGAGGGCAGGGGCTTCCATCCCACGCTACAGCCAGAGCGATCGCATAGACGCTAGCCTCCTCTCCTTCCCTTTGAAGCGCCTGTGGCTCCCCAGTCCCCTCAGAGTAGCGTCCATCTCCTCAACCAGGCCCACCAAAGCCCCCAGGCCCAGCCACTCTGCCTCTCGGCTCTGGCTCCACCAGGACTACACCGGAGTTTCACCTCAGACCTTTTCTCCTTCCTGCCACAGCCTCCGCAGCTCACAGATCCCAAAGGGATAATTTTCCAGTAGCCCCCCAAATCACAAAAGTTTGAAGCTGGAAAGACCCTGATGACCCTGAGGGTCACTTCCTATAGCTACCTCATGTTGCAGGCAAGGCCTGAAGAGCAGAGCCTGGCCAAGGTCATGGAGGACTTGACCACAGGGCTCCTCCTGGAACAGAGGACTCGTGGCTCAGAGTTTCCTGGACTGTCCTGCCTCCCACTGCCGCCCTCCAGCAAGGAGTGCCCAAGGGCAGGAGCCCAGCCCTCATCTCGGCATTTTCTGGCCCTGAGCATGGAGCTGGGCACACAGGACGTTGATAAATTGACAAGCACTTTAAAATGGACCCCTGGGAACACTCCCCCACCAACCCTAGCCTCAGTCCTGCCCGCCCCGCTGCTCCCAGCCCCTCACCGCTCGTGCCCAAGGCTGGCTCCCTTGGTCCAGCACCAGGCAAGAGGGCTCCTTCTCCGGGGAGCTCTGGCCAGGCCGGGCTGGGTGGGGTAGGGCAAGGCGGACACTTGAGCAGGTAGGCGGTTCAGCCTCACTTGCTGGGGAGTGTAAAATGCCACTGGGCCCACAGCAACAGGTCTGGCTCCACCCAGCCCCCCAAGTTACTCATTGACTTTGGAAAGCTGGGTGCCGCTCAGCATCCGTGACTGCCAGCCCTGGGAGGTGGGCAGATCATTGGCCTGGCACTCACCCCACCTCAACACAGCCCAGTGGGTATTCCTTGGCCCTCTGGGCTTGGACACTGCTTCTTTTTCTGTGACTCCAGACTTGGTCTCCTCCCCCATGCATGCTCTGGCATCTACAGCTGAATCTCTGCGCGCTGTGTTCCTTTTACGTGGAATGCCCTTCCCACCCCTTCTTCTGTGCGGTGGGTACCTGCTCATGCTTCAGTACTCAGCGCAGATATTCCCTTCTCCAGGAAACTTCCCTGCGCTCAGAGGCTGGTTCAGGGGCCTTCTCTGGGAATGCCCCCCTATATGCCATGTGCTACCTCTATACATGCACAGAAGACACCACATTGTCATTGTATGTCTCTCCCATTACACTGGGACTCAGCAATGACCTGGCTCTTGCCCTGCCCCGGCAGCTCCTAACTGGCTTGGGAAACTAAGAAAAGGAGCTGGAGGTTGCACACAAAGGACAGATGAGCAGTGCATGACCTGAACTGAGTATTTGGGGGTTCCAGGTCACCCACCAGTGGGACCAGTGCTGGGGGTTGGTCAGCAGTCTGTGAGCACCCCTGTGGTTCTCCAAGTCCTCACACTGGCCACTCAACACCAACAGGGCTGGGACGATAGACTGTCTTGTGCCTCTGAGAGGCAAAGACAAGATTAAACCAGCTCAGGTGACCTTGAGGGAGTGGCAGGGCTGACCAGGGGCCCTTCCCCCAGTGAGGGCAGCCAAGCAGAGCCATGAGAAGCTTCTGGGGCCCAGGAGTATGGGAGGAGGGGAGAGAGTGGGAAGGGTGGGAAGATCCTGGTCTCCAGGGCACCCCCTGCCCTTGGACCTTTCCATGGTCTCCCCCATGTCCTTTCCACTGTGTATCTGGTTAGTCTCCCCCTGTCTGAAAGCTAGGCCGGGACCCCTCAGCTGCCCCCAGCCTTGTCACAGGCTGCATGCCTGTCTCGGGGATGTAGAGGGGCTCACATGTGCTGTGCCCCTGCTAAGTGCCTGGCACGGCTCTGAGTGCACACTTTCATTATCCCACCCACTGCAATCTGAAGGGGATTGTCACCATGTCACACGCTTGGGCAAAGAGAGGCTGAGTGGTTTGCCCAGGGTCACACAGCTAATAAGTGGCAGAGTCAGGAAAGCTCCAATTTCCTCTTCAAGCTTGGGGACCCTCACTTGCTGTGAGAAAACAATGCCCTCTGCATGCCACGAAGCATGTTAGGGGGAGGAGGGGAGTAACAGCAGCTTTGAGCAGCTACGCTGCCCTGGGGTGCACGTGGGTGATTCTCAAAGCACAGGGAGGAGCCCTCAAACCTCCGCCTGCCATTGAACAAGCTGCAATCAGGAATATAGCCAGGTTGCAAGGGCTCCCAGGGGTCTGGGGAAGGAATAAATTGAACTAAGGCAGGAATGTATGGACTCTTACCAAAATCTGTATTAGTAAAAAAAAAAAAAAAAAAAAAAAAAAGGAATGTATGGACCCTGACCCAGAACCTTCTCAGAAACTGTCCCCCAGCTTGCCCCAGGCTGCCTCCAGGTTTTGGAGATGGGCAGAAGTGTATATCAGTCCCCACGCAACCACTTCCCACCCATCACGGAATGGGGATGTTCATTCCTGGAACCTCGTAGGTCAACTTCTAACAAGCACCTGTACCAAAGGTGACAGAGCCTTGGGTTCCTGTTGACTGGGCGTGGGTGGGTGGGGAGACAGGCCTATCTCCAGCCACAAGCGCATGGGCACACGTTCCTGTACAAACGTCAGACCTCTTGTTTTAGGCAGAGAGAACTCCAGGGAGCTGTTCCCAACAAAATCTATTTAGCCAATGTTGATGATGGAATGTTCTAGGTTGGCCACTCATGGCGGAGAGAACAGTGAGGGCCCCCTCAGTAGCCCAGCCTCAGCCAAGAGATATAGTTGAGTCTGCCTGAGTGTGCCCCCCTTATCTCCACGCTTAGCAAACCGACCCTCGGAATCTCTGAAGTCTTCCCCCTGCCCCCCACCTCAGCTGGTTCCCATCCCCTCAGGAGGGAGCAAGGCAGAAAGACCCGCTGTGGAGCCAGAGCCAGGGCTCTTGCTTGGCTGTGACACCCAAGGCTGGGTGTGCTCCCTTGGGCAGCCTCAGTTTCCCTTTCTGTACAGTGGGGTGATTGAACCCTCAATCAGTTGGGCAATGCCACACCCCAGTACAGAAGGAGGATCTGGATAGCAGGGGCTGAGAGGGGTTTGTGTCTCCTCCTGCTCCTTGAACCTCCACCTAGCCCTCCCCTGTCCCATCACCCCCTTGTCCCAGCTGACTATATTCAAGTCCAAACATAGGACAATCAGGCCACACACTAGGGTGGGGCAGTGAGACCCCATCCTTCAACTTTAGAAACCTTCCTGCTCCTGAAGCCCTCAGAGGGAGGACAGACAGAGTCAACAGCCCTGATATATCAGGAAATAGTCTTTATTACAAAAATCTGTTTGTAAACAAATACCCAGGACACGGAACAGCCTCCCTCCAGGGCACGCAAACCCCAGGCGTGGAGAAAGGCAGAGTCCTCTTCCCACACACAGACCACCCACCGGCTGGGCTCAGGCTGCCGCTGGGGACACACGTGGGCCTGCACACGCATCTCTGTGGGCCGAGCCCTCACTGGCCACTGGGAGCCACTTCCCCAGGCAGCACTGTCTGTCCATGACCATGAAGTGGGGGAAGCCTGGCTGGCAGCTCCGAGGGGCCCAAAGTCTGAACCAGCCCCAAAGCAGTCAGGGCAGTTGGCTGGGCCAGCCCACCAACCTGCCCACCACGGTGAGGGCCCACAGGGCCTAGAGAACTGAAAGGTCATGGCAGGACTTGGACTTGGCTCGAAAGGCCATCTTGCGGCTGTTGCGTGCTACAATGCGGCCCAGGAAGCGCTTCGCTTTTTTGCCAAGGCTCTCTCGCCGTCGGGTACCTGCCTGCCGTCTCGCATTGGCCTCTTTGCTGTCCCTTCGCAGGCGTATCTGGCGCACAACACCCTCAAACAGAGCTTGGACATTGTGGTGCAGCGCCGCCGATGTCTCAATGAACTTGCAGTCAAAGACCACTGCGCAGGCCCGGCCCTCTGGCATGGGTGGGGACAGACACACAGCAGTAAACAAAGGGTAGGTAAGAGAGGAGCCCACTCAAACCCTGGCCACCCCATGGCAGCTGCCTCGCAGGAATCTGCAGGGTCCTCCCAGAAACACAGACCCCAGCTCCTGGGATCCCAGGCGCTGCTGGGTCACCCAAAAGGCAGAGCAGGCCGGTGTTTAAGGAGCTCCCCAAAAGGTAAATCTCCCACAAAAAATCCATTTATTGAAATAATTTGAAGTCTGATATTTAAATGAAGTACTGCAGTAGGCCTAGAATCCAGGCTCTGACCTCCGGCCTGGTTCCCTGCACTCTCTGCCACCCACTCACCCCCCACCAGCCAGGCCAGGGCCAAAGGGGCAGGAGAAGAGGACCCTGAGCTACCCCAGGGCCAGTGGATTTGGTTCTCTCCCCAGCCCTCTAGGGCCTTTGGGAGCCTTGTGAGCAGGCAGCAGCTTTCCCCTCTCCCCTGCCCTCCAAGTTTTCTTCCTGAACATTTTTAGGCCTTGATGATCCCCAGGGACTCAAGCTGGGCCAAGACTGCCTGGACCACAGCCCAGCCAGGCTCTCCTCCCTTCCCAGCCCGCTGCATACTCACCATCCACGGAGACCTCACGCGAACGCACCAGGTCGCTCTTGTTGCCCACGAGAATGATGGGCACATCATCTGTCTGCCGTGCACGCCGCAGCTGGACCCGCAGCTCTGAGGCCTTCTCGAAGCTGCCCTTGTCTGTGACTGAGTACACGATGACGTATGCATCCCCCATGGCCATGCAGTGACCAGGCAGCCAGCGGCTCCCATCCTGGGGAACACACACACATTTACAGAACAGTCCTCATCCCCCAGCCACAAGCCTGTCACTCCCAGCAAGCCCCTGCTCACTCCGCCCACCCCTACCCAGGGTCTCACCCTGCATCCTACCTGCTCCCAAATGTCATAGACCATGAGCGATGCCTCTTCTCCGTCCACCATGATGGAGCGATCATACGTGTGTCCTAGGCAAGGAGGCCAGGAGCCAGGTTACCGGCTGGCTGTTAAAATTCCCCACTGCCAGGTTTCCTGTTCTGGCCACACCCTCTAGCTCCCCAGACGTCCCCCAACCCTCCCCTCCACTTACAGATGGCTACTATGTGGCAAGTGAAGTGACAGGGCAGGGAAGTGGAGGATGGGGGCATGGTGTGCCTGACCTCCACCTACATGCCCCCTTAGCTAGCGATGTCCTGGTGCTCCGGTGCTCTCCGGTGCTCCCTGCCCTCCTCCTGCTGCCTGGGCCCCTGGCTGGCTGCGACCACAGTGTCTATCAAAGTAATGACTGTCACACCCTCTGGGGGCCTTAGCCACCCAGGGCTCTTCTAGAAACTCCCTCTGGTTATGCTCCTGCCAGCCCTGGCAGGAAAGGATGCCCTGTCCCCATCCCACGGAGTAGTCCTATCTGTGCCCTGGGCCCTCTACTCTGGGCCCTTCTTCCCCTACCAAAGTCTTCTCGCTTAGTTTCCTGTTCTATGAAATAGGTAGGCAGAGGCGTGATTCTGAAAGCGCCTTTAGAAACTCATGGTATTTGCCTTTCAGTGCAGGTTCCCAGACCCAGAGCCCCTAGTCCTGACCTTGGGTTCGTCCCATCCCTGAATAGCCCCCTTCCCTCACCTGTGGCCTCTGCTTCAGGCCCGTCCTCTACACCAGCGAAGATGCGCGCCAGAGCGCTCTTGCCCACGCCAGGCGCCCCCAGCAGCAGCACCTTGTAAACGCTGTCGTCTGAGTCGCTACCCGCTGAGCTCAGCGAGTCCGAGGAGCTCAGGGGCCAGTCCGGCCTCGGACCCTGGGGCCCGGGCCCGGCCGCCGCTGCTGCCAGGGCGCCCGGAGCCAGCGCCGCCTGCAGGTCGCGCTCGTCCACCGGCATGCTCCGGCGGTGCAGCGGGGGCGCCGGGCCCCAGGGTGTGCTGCCCCGACGGCGCTCGCGCTCCCGGCCCCCGCCGCGGCTCTCGCCCGCTCCGCTGCCGCCACCGTTCAGAGTCATCGCGTCCGAAGCCGTCTGGGGAACCAGGAACCGGGATGGCCGTGTAAGCCACGAGGAAGACGGGACCCGGAGCGACCTGCCCATCCGGAGTGAGGCAAGATGCTCGCCCGAGGACCTGCCGAGCCCACTCCCAGCCGTGAAGGTCCTGGCGCCCCAACCCGTGACCCCTACGGGCCTGGCCCATCCACCTGCGGTCCACCAGGACGCTCACCTACTCCCCCACAGGCACGGTCAGGACTAGGATCCGGGCTCGGATACAATCTACTCGCAGACCCGAACTATCGCAGACCCGGACTACCGGAACCTCGCTGCCGCAGCAGCCGCCTCCTTCTCAGCCCGCGCTGGGTCCCGGCTCCAGAACCGCCTATTTAAGCCTCTGCCCGCCCCCTCTCTCGCCCCCGCCCCCGCCCCCGCAGCTGCGGGGGTGACGTGTCCGTCCCCCAGCCCCGGGAATCCCCCGCCCTCCTCCGGGGCTCTCACACGCCCGAGACCCGCCCCCTGTAGCTGTCCGGGAGTAGGGGGGCTAAAATTGGTGTGTGTGGGGGGGATCTGCCTGAGTACCTGTGGCCAAAGAAAAAAAAATTTTTTTAAAGACTTGGGGGCTCGGGGGAGGAGTGTGTGAAGAGGGGAGTGGCGTGATAGGGACGCGGGCATGGGGTAAACCAGACCAGACGAGTGCAGCAGCTCCCTTCTAGGAAAGAATTAGGTCTGGCCCTTTAAGAGTGGACGCTCCCTTCCTTCTCTCCCAGTCCAGCAAGTAGACTAGTTAGGGGCTGGACTGGACGGAGATTCAACCTTCTCTGCCTGTGACACCCATTGCCCACAGACCCACATCTGAGCTAGAATTTAAGTGTCCTAAATCGTACACTAAGTCCTTCCCACTCCCCTCCCTGTCCTGGAGTTGAAGATTCTCCCTAATGAGCCTAGCTTTCAGGGTGAAGATTGGTGTCACCTATGAGCCCCCTGGGGGCCTGCAGAGGGCTGCCGAGGGGGGGTGGGAGGCCCTCTGTGCCACAGGTGGAGGTATGAGCTGGAATCCTGGGGAGGAAACACCCGCCCAGAGAAGGGAAAGGATGAACTCAGTCTCCACCCAACCTCCCAGCACTCACCAAGCAGCTGCCTGCCACTCTGCTAAAAATATCTGCCCCGGGCCCTGGCCCTGGTCATTCTGCTTCTGGGCTGGAGGTTGCCCAGAGTTGGGGAAATCCAGGCCTCCGGTAATCAGGTGCCAGCAGGAGCCACTTCAGTCTTTACCGTCTGCCTCATTCCCTCTGGCCCCAGCTCAGGCCAGCTGTTAGGACACATCCAGGGCCTGGAGGTTCAGACTCCCACCCGGGAGGGGCATAAATGGAGAGTGTAGTCAGGGGGTGGGGAGAGTCTTAGCCACCCCTTGGTGCCACCACTGCTCAGAGCTCATCCTCTCAACCTCAGACCTAGAATGGGGGCCTGGTACACAGAGGGAAGGAGATGAAATGGGAGGCTTGGTTCCTCCTCCTGGCTTTGCCTTCAGCCTGCTTGCTGGGTCTGGCCTCTCTCCCAGCCTCAGGGTGCCAAGCTATAAATTGGGCATCATGACCTATTCTCCCCTTGCTCAGCTCTGTCTACCATGGGGGTAGACAAGATGTGTTTTGTGACAGGAACATGCTATCAGACTCTGACGTTTGGTTGTGACAAGTGTGGTGGGGGTGGGAAGGCACCCATTCCGGTCTCAGGTGACATCACAGATGAATGGACCCTGACGGGCTGTCGTAGGTTGTCATGGAGACCTGGGCCAGGCTCTCTGGCTGCTGCATCAGTTTCCTTGGCAACACCTAAGCAAGCCTTGGACTGAGAAGGGCCTAACTAAGGTTAATGGGTTCATGCAGAGTCCTCTTGTTCTTGAGGTCCCTAAAGTAGGCAAGAGCTGAGCTGAGGGGTGCTCTGCCCATTTGTGTCCTCCCCATGGTCCTGGGGGATCTTGGAGGCCTGTGCAGCTCCACACTGGCCCTGGCTTCCTGGACAAGGTCCAGTGGGAAGAGGGAGTTATGGGCAGAGCCTCTCTCGTCAGAGGACAGAAGTCTAAAGAGCCAGCATGCCACTTCCCATCAGGAATCCTGCTCCCCTTCCCCACTGTGCCACTGGAAAGAGGCCCTAGGTGTCTGGCAGAGGGTGGGGATGGGAGGTAGCTGTGGCCCTTCCCAGCAGGGGGCCATGCAAGGAAACAGGTTTGGGTTTCCCCCCTGGTAATCTGAGCTCTTGACCTCAGTCATGTTTCTTTATTGCCAAGGGAACTGCATCCACAAAGGGCTACTCAGACCCCAGGCATTCTGGTGGCTGCCTCAACAGGCTAGAGACACTCACCACAAGCCTAGGTATGGCCAGGGGCTCCAGGGACCAAGACCAGGACATGACCTTTCGATACTCCCACTCCCACTGTGTGGTCCTCCCAGCTCTCTGGGCTGAGCGTGGCTGCCCGGAAGGAACAAACTGAGGCTGGATCCACCCCTAGGACAGCCTGGGCTTCAAATCCCTGCCTGCTGTTTCCTATGTGTCTCAGCTGAGCCTCAGTTTCCTCCTGTGTAGAACAGGGATATTGTCATCCAGAGGATTATTGTGACATAAATAACATGAAATGCAGAGGCAAAGGAAGTGGCTCAAGCTGGCACACAGTAATATCTCAGCAAGAACACTTTTATCATCATCCTTTGTCGGTGGGATGGGGCTGCTTGAGTGAATCCGTGAGCCCTCTCCTGCATCTGCTCAGGAGTGGGGCACATACCTCTCCCCTGTCCCCCATACCTGTCTCCTCCCTGTGGGACCCTGCACCCCCCACCCTCACCCCAGGTAACAAAACGTTGCAAAGGGAACTTGGCTGAGCTTCAGTGTCCCCACCCCTCCTCACGCCACAGCCCCCAGACCCCAGGGCCTCTGCTCTGTTCTAAGGCTCAATTCATTCATTCATTCATTCTACTGACTTATACTAAGTACCTACTATGTGCCAGGCCCTTGTGCTGGGGGCAGGATGATGGGTGAAAATAGACATAGCTGAGCATGTTCATGTGTCATCTAATCCCTGTGTCAATCACATTTAGCTGATTTGTTGTTTCCATTTTGTTGACATGGTAACCGAGGCCCAAGGGGTCACAGGCCTGAAACTGCAGAGCCAGACATACCAGGTAGAGGGTTTCAGGGGCCTCAAACTTCACCACCTCCCTGTACCACTGTGTCCTCAGGCAGCAGCCAGGGTTCCAGAAAATTCCCTGGGCACTAACCCAGTATGCACAGATGGTGTCCCTGCAGGCAGCCAGGAGCCAGGCACTGATGAGTCAAGACTGACAAGGGGTCTGATATGTCAGCTGTGGCATGAGCAGTTTGGTGTCCCTTACCCACCATGAACTGGCTGCCAGGAAGGCCAGATGCATGACTCAGTGACACCTGCCTCCCTCTGAACCCCTCCAGCACCTCCAGCCAAACACTCCATGGCTACCTCAGACAGACAGGGACTGTCAGGGCAGAGGTCCACAAATGGTGAGCCCTACAGCTCAGGAAGGCACCCTGGGGCCCAATTGGTCACCTGCCTCTCTGGAGCCCTCAGCTTCATCAGTGGAGATGGGAAATACAAGGCCTGGACGATCATCTGAGATAGGCCCAGACCCATTTTAAACCTCCACAGAGCAGTCCCAAGTGATTGCCATGACCGTGCCCACAGATGAACAAACTCTGTGGCCAACGTGGGCTGATGGCTTCACCTCTCTGATCTTGGGAAACCAGATCCAGAGCCTCCTCTTGGTCATTAGTAACAAAGCCACTCCCCACTCCCTCCTAGGAGTGAGCAGGGATAGCAATGAGGGTGGGGTGGGAGGTTAGGGGGGCATAGGCCCTTCTATGGAGGCAATAGCGCCTCCTGCCAGCTGGGCAGCACCTGCCAAGGTTGCTTCTTTCCTCCCTGGCTGGACATCTTGAGGAGTAAGAGTTGTTTCTCAGGATCCATGTGGGATTGGTTCCAGGACCCCCCACAGATCCCCAAATCCAGGAATGTCCAAGGCCTAATATGGTGTAGTATTTGCACATAACCTACACACATCCTCCCACATGCTTTAAATCATCTCTAGATTACTTATAATACCTAATACAACGTAAATGCTATGGAAATAGCTCTCACACTGTGTTGTTTAGGGAGTAACAAGAAAGCCTGTATGTGTCCAGTACAGACACAACCATCGTAGGCCTGACTACCTTTCCATCCACTGTTGGTTGTATCCGGGGATGTGGAATCCGTGAATGCGGAGGGCCGACTGGACTCTAGAAGCCCATCTCCTCATCTAAAACTTGGGGATAAAAGAGAATAGTGACTGCTCAGAGGGCTGGGTGGAGAACGGATCAACTAGCTAGTAAATGTAACACCTGTGGCCCTGTGCCCGCTCTCAGGACAGGCTCAATGTTGTCAGTAGGCCCTGAGGAACAGAAATGCCAAGTGCTGAGGCTCCCTGATGAGGACTCTTTTTTTTTTTTTTTTGAGACAGAGTCTCACTCCACTGCCTGGGCTAGAGTGCCATGGCATCAGCCTAGCTCATAGCAACCTCAAACTCCTGGCTTCAAGCAATCCTCCTGCCTCAGCCTCCCGAGTAGCTGGGACTACAGCATGCGCCACCATGCCCGGCTAATTTTTTCTATATATATTTTTAGTTGGCCAATTAATTTCTTTCTATTTTTAGTAGAGACAGGGTCTCGATCTTGCTCAGGCTGGTGTCAAACTCCTGACCTTGAGTGATCCTCCCGCCTCTGCCTCCCAGAGTGCTAGGATTACAGGTGTGAGCCACCACGCCCGGCCTTGTTTTGTTTTAATTAGGGAAAGTTATGAGTATACCACGCTGCATAGGCACACACTACCACCACCTCCTCCCCAAACCCCAAGTGACCCCACCAAGATAAAAGACACTAAGGCGTGCGTGGAAATGAATATAAATTAAGTTTATTAATAATACAAAATGTTAGTTTTTCATTGTCAGTGATTCAAGAAAACAAGACCATGAGCCAGGATACCAGTGTGCCAGCTGGGGGCCAAAAGCCAGACTCAGGAGCGGGCTGACAGGCACTGATTCACAACCTCCAGGAGGTGGGTGTTCTCCAGGGCAGCTGCCACCCGCTCCTTATCTGCAAGCTGCTTATTCACTGGGTGGGAAGGAGGGAGTGGGAAAGGCAAGGTCAAAGCCAGGCTTTGGCCAGGATGCTACCCAGCCTCACCTCCCAGGCTTTGTGTTAGACTATGTCCCCACCAATAAGGTCCTCCTGTCACCACCTTCCCAGGACCCCAAGCCTTGGTCAGGCTACCCCAACCACCTGAGCCTACACCTATCCTGCCTTCTTGGAACCCCTCCCCCCTGGTTGCTCATCTCAGCCTCCTGTACTGCTGAAGCCTAATTCACTGAGGAAGCTATGGCAATTTCACTCACCCGGTCCCCCATCCCCAATCTTGCCCCACAAACCAGTGTGGCAAGGCAGAAACTTCAGACAGCTTCCGGCCCCAGGCCAACACCCTCACCATCAGCCTGCACTTACCTGCATGCTCCGAGGCATGGGTCCCCGGCGTAATGTGCACATCCATCTGGGAGGGAGATAGCCAGAGCATGAGCACCCACCCACCTTCCCACCCTTTTGCCCCATCCCCCCAGACCTTCAGGCATCTCCTCCAGCTGATCTTTTCTCCTAATTAGGCCTTTGGACTCTGGCCCCTCCATTATACCCCAAAGCCACCCACAGTAACTCCAACTCTACCCAAACAACTGGCCAATTAATGCTGATGTAAAGGCCTGCCTGTGACCCATCCCTGGTCCAAACCCATCTACAGCTCCCTACTGCCCTTCCTGCCATGTTCAACTACTTTTCTGCACTTTCCATTTCTGATCTTTATTATTCTTGTCACATGGACTTGGAACGCTTTCTCCCAGTTTCACCTCTGCTACTTCCAGGCCGCACTCTGACATCCTCTCTGTGTTCATGTTCTCCCTGTCCCCCTCCTCAGGAGCAGACTTTCACACTTGTCCTACCCCGGGGCTCAGCTCCAACTGACCTTGAAACGCTGGGGAAGAGAACGAAGAAGTTTGACCTTGATGGACAGACCAATAAGGGTGGCCATGCTGCAGTGCGGAATGGTGGGTGTGAAGGCCACAGCCACTGTGCTCTCAGGGTCACTAACCTGGTTGTGGGAGGGAGATGTCAAGGGTCACAGCCACTCCCAGACCAGAGCCCCTCTTCTTAGTCTGTTGCTTTAGGCCAGTCGTCTAACCTTTATGGGCCTCAGTTTCATTATCCATAAAATGGGCACAACAATCCTCCTTCCCAAAGATACCCCAAGGTGTCCATGAGCTGAGAAAACGCCCGCCCCTGGTATACAGCTTAATTTTTCTGACTCTCGCTCCCCTTGGACGCTGGGAGTGACTCACCTGAACCCGGACTTGCTCTACTACGTTCAATTCCTCTAGCGTCAGTGGATGCTCCGGGTCATTGATGGAGCGAATAAGATGTGGCAAGTGAAGGAAAAGCCACAATGCGCCTTTGCCCACTCAGGACCCTCCGCCAAGAATGCCCGGCCCAGACACTGCTCCTCCGGCTGTTAGACATCTCTTCTCCCCCGTACCCCGGGGGCCCCGCGAACCCGCCCGCGCCCAGCAGCAGCGGATATCAAAAATCTCACGTGCGTCGATGCTGTCGGGAACCTGCTCGTCCTCCTCGCCCGCAGTCACGGGCCGCTCCCCAGAGCGCTCGTAGATGAGGGGGTTTGCGTTCTCCAGGAGGCCGCCCCCTATCCCGCCGCCGCCCACCATCGCGGAACAGCTGCCCACAATAGTCAGCCTGCACTTCCGCTCCCGCAAGTGCACTTCCGGGAACGGGAAGGAGGGCGTGGCGTGACGACGGGGTAGCGCGAGGGACACGCTTTGCTGTGAGGACTCGTGTTGGGGTGTGAGGGAAGTTGTGACCTCGGCGTGCTGGCTACTGCGACCGGGGAAAATGCTGATCGCTCAATAAAAGGCGCAGAGAAGGGACACGGGCAGCGCGAGCCTGTAGGGAGCCGGAACGCAGAGGCCAAGGCCGGTTCTCAGGGGGCACTAAAGGCCGTCTGAGGAGATCCCCGAACCACTTCCTCCGGAAGTCAGGAGGGCCGGGCGCTGCCGTACCCAGGCCGGTTGCCTCTAGCCTGGCAGGCTTCACAGTGTTTCCGAATCTCCCGGTGACGCCTCTGCCTCCCCCGCCGCATCACAGGTCCCGGGCTCAGACCCAGGGCTCAGACTTGCAGACACTGTTAAGGGTTTGTCAGGTGGATAAATGACAATGAAAAACTGAAAGGTTGAAAGCTATGGGAGTAGGGGTGGGGCCCTTAGGAAGTGCCACAGTCACCTGTGCATTTCAAAAGAAGGGCAGTGGCCGGGCGTGGTGGCTCACGCCTGTAATCTTAGCGCTCTGGGAGGCCGACGCCAGTTTCAGCTCAGGAGTTCAAAACCAGCCTGAGCAAGAGGGAGACCCTGTCTCTACTAAAAATAGAAAGAAATTAGCTGGACAACTAAAAATATATAGAAAAAATTAGCCGGGCATAGTGGCGCATGCCTGCAGTCCCAGCTACTCAGGAGACTGAGGAGAAGGATTGCTTGAACCCAGGAGTTTGGAGTTGGAGGTCGCTGTGAGTTAGGCTGAGGCGACGGCACTCTAGCCCCGGCAACAACTCTGTCTCAAAAAAAAAAAAAAGAAAGAAAAGAAAGGCAGTAACTGAGTGGACAGGGTCCCTCGAAGGCCCTTGGACCATGGACTGTAAGGGGATGACGGACCATGAAGGGGGATCCAGTAAATTGTGAGTCCTGAAAGCAAGGAGGAACATCTAGGATGAAGGGCACAGTCACACCTCCCTCCCTTCGCTCAAGCTTTTCTCTTCACCGGGATGGAAAGTCCTTCCCATTTCTCCATCTCTGGGGAATGGAGGGGATGCTGATCGTCACCTGCTCAGAGAAGCCCTCCTCTAGTCGCAGCTCATTGCTCCCTGTTCTCCATCCTCCAACACACTAGTCGGGCCTGTGACTACAAGGATAGAGAAGGTAGCAACTCCAGGTCTGAGGAGAGGGTTCCTGGTATTGCAGAAGTTGGGGCAGGGGGAAGAGGCCATGCCTGCGCCTTGCTGCTAGCTCTGCGTGCGACCTAGCCGTGACATAAGTGGCTCAGTCTCACTCTCGTGCCAGGCTCATCTTTCCTGGCCCAAGCCAGTGCACTCCACCTACTCCCTGCCCAGTCCAAACTCCAGGCCTGGGTGAGGCACTACTAATCTGCGGCTGCACAGACCTGGGCAGCCTCCCTGTGAAAAGCACAGTTACCTCTGGCAGCGCAAAAAGGACCTGTGAGTGGACTATGCTGCCAGACCGACTGACCGCTGCGGCCTGTGGGCTCCTGCTTCTGCTTGTCGTGGGCCAGGGTGAGGCTCCTTCAGAGAGGGCACAGAGACCGAGGTCAGATCTGCCTGATTCTGTCCAGGCAGACCCTGAGACGGGGAGGGAAGGTGCCTGGGAGATAGGAGCTAGTGGAGAGGAGAGAGTGGAACCGTGGGCCCCACCCAATACCTCTCCACTGCCCAAGGTGGGCCCCCTGAGAAGCAGTGAGGGTTGAAGCTGCCCTACACAACTATGAGGGGCTCTGAGGAGTGCCGTGACAGGCTGGCAGGGTCAGCAGCCTCGGGATGCAGCCTCGGGATGAGGGGAATTCAGTAGATTTCCCTCTTGTGTTTGTGGCTAGAGCTGGTGCTGCCCTCGGGTAATAGCACCAGCAGTAATACTTGCTGGCCACGGTTTGGCTTTGAGTGTGTCTTGGCTTTGAGTGTGTCTAGTCCTTGGCCAGGGATTTGTCCTGATCTCCTCCAAAGGGGCCCCAGGCAAGCCTACTGGGCCTCAGGGGAGTACAGAAGTCCACGGGTAACTCATCCTAAAGCCAATCTAAGAAGCTGCAATGTTCTCTCACCCCAGGCCCGCTGCCCTGGCAAGGGCACAATGTGGCCTCCAGGGCAAAATGATGGCACTTTGTGCCTGCCAGGCTTTTCCAGAGGGGCAGGTCTTTGGCCCTTGATCCTTTCACCCAAACATATTCTAAGTGTGGGATCTGATTCTCCCTCCCCTTCCAAATCTAATCTGCCCAGGGGCAGTCCACACTCCCTCCTCCCTGTGGCCCAACCCCGCAGAACTTCCTCTCTTATCTGCCAGGTTCTGGAGTTTACCAGAACCTTCCAGGCAGGAAGATATGCCCAGCCTCACAGATGGCTCCCTTTTAAAATATTATTTTGGGTTGGACCCATGTCCAGAAACAATAATTGACAAGCCATAAGAGGGTATGGGAGGCGAATCCAACCTCTTTTGTCCCACCAGTCTTGGCTCCTCCACAGGGGCCATCAAGGTCCCCAGGGCCTTATACACAGTGCCCAGCAGTTTACCCAGGAGTGGATGTGTGCACTTGTCCTTGCTTTTCACCTCAGTGGTCACAAACTCACCCACCAGGCTTTTCTACTTCCGGACACAGGGGGTGACCTCCTTGCACCCCTATATAGTAGAGCTTCCTTATACCATTTAATAGAAGGGCTTCTCTTCAAGGAGGAAGCTTCCTTGATGTAACCGGTCTCTGATCAGGAACATTTCAGCAGGTTTTGTCATTTGCTGGAAGAAACATAGGCATCAGTGGCCGGTGGCTGCAGTGAGTTACATGGACAGACATCCCATCGGGCAAGGAATTGTGTGTAGGAAGCATGTTACTGGGGAGAGGAGTGAGCCTTCTGACTTGGAAAGACGCTGCTAAATTGCCCTCTGGTGCCTGTGAGTGGCTGCTGACCCTGGTGACATCACCCATACCTGGTGACATCAAACATGTTGATCTGATAGGTGTAGGGTAGCATTAGCTCCCTGAGGCTGCCTCTGTTTTGTTTTTTATTATGGAACTGGGCTCAGATTTCCCAAATTCTGCAGAGAGACTGCAGGACGGGAGGAAGGTGCCAGGGAGGTGGGAGCTGGTGGAGATAACAGCAGCAGGAGAGCCTCCCTGTGTCCTGAGGCACCGAGAGGATCAGGGCTGCTTAAGGGTTGCACAGCACTGAGGGGTGAACCTGTATAAGGTAGAGAGAGTAGTGTAACAAATCCAGTGTGCCCATGATCCAATGTGCATTCATTCAACAGTGATGAAGACTTGGACAACTAAGTTTTATCTGCATGGCCACCTCTCCCTTGCACCATTATTTGAAGCAAAGCCCAGACATCATATTATCTGTAAATTTTTCATTCTGTGCCACTAAAAGAAGAGGAGTGTATGTGTGTGTGTGTGTATTTCCACAATACCATAAGTACTCAATGTAATCAAATATCTAGTCAAATGTACTTATTTCCTATAATTTTGTAAATGATATTTATACAGGGATTATATTTTATTTTTCATTTTTTGCTGCTTTGTTTTGTTTTTGAGATGAGTTCTCACTCTGTTGCTCAGGCTGGTCTCAAATTCTTGGGCTCAAGCAATCCTCCTGCCTCAGACTCCCAAGTAGCTGAAGAATTATAGGCATGTGCTACTGGGCCCGGCTATACAGGCTTTTTAAAAAAAACAAAAAATCAGGATTCAAATAAGGTCCATACTTCGCAAATTGGTAGATGTATTTCTTCTTTTTTTATAACAGTTTTGAGATATAATTTGCAGACCACACAATTTACCCGCTTGAAGTGTACATTTCAATGGTTTTTAGTATATTTACAGAGTTCACCACATCAATTCTCCTGTCCCCCCAACCTCAAACCCCAACCTCAGCCCTAGGCAACCACCAGTCTGCTTTCTTTCTCTGTGGATGTGCTAGTTCTGGAATCATACACTATATGGTCCTTTGTGACTGGCTTCTCTCATTAAGCTTGGTGTTTTCAAGGTATGTCCATGTTGTAGCGTGTATCAGAACAGGTATGTAATCATACCTTTTTATTGTTGCGTATTATTCCATCATGTAGAAATATCACATTTCATCGATCCATTCATCAATGAAGGGACACTGGCTAGCCACATTTTGGCTATCATAAATAATCCTGCCACGAACATTAGTGTACAAGTTTCTATGTGGACCTACGTTTTCAATCTTCTTGGGTTTATACCTGGAAGTAGAATTGCTGAGTCATGGGGCAACACTATGTTTGATCATCTGAGGAGCTGCCAGACTGTTTTCCAAAGCAGCTGTGCACGTTACCTTCCCACTGGCAACGTATGAAGGTTCCACTTTTCCCGCACAGGAAAAAACCCATTGTATGTGTTTCTTGAGCCTCTTTCGATCTTCAGATTTTCCCTCTGCCTCTCTTTTATTTTCTTTCCATTTTTGTTGTTGTCGTGAAGAAACCAGTTGTTTGTTCTGGAGAGGAACCCACCGTTTGGGTTTTGCTGATTGCATCCCAGTGGTGTCTTTTAACTGTTCCCCCAGCCCTGTATACCCTGTAAGCTTGTATTTATATTTTCCAGGCTTAATCAGATTCAAGTTTTAGGTTTTGATTTGTTGGCATGACTACTTTATTTTTTTTTAAAAGATCTGATCTCATAGGCAAGACTACTTCATATGTGGTGCTGTGTACTTTGAATAGAAAATATATAATGTCTGATTATTTTGTGTTTTGTGACAAAATAAGTGGTGGACATTGTAGTCAGATTTCAACATGCACATCTATTACCATAAATACGGTGAAGATCTCATTTGTTTAAGAGCCATTTATTTGTATTGATTCTAAACATGTTCTTACACCAGTTTTTTCTACTATGAGGCTGGCATATGTCTTATTGTTTGTAGAAACTATCTATTAAGAATGTTGCCTTTCTCCACTAGGTGACTTTCAATCCCCACCCTCCCCCGGCGACCCCACAGCAGGCAGGCTGTGCTTTGTATGGCCTTGTTACAGGTGCACCTCTCTCGTAGCTCTTCTCACCAAGATCACTCCTTGTTCAGAGGAGCTTTCTGTATGTCATTTCTTGCCACCTGGACCATGAGGTCCCTGAGGACAGGGAGCTTACCTGTTGTACTCCCACAGTAGGAGTACTGCCTCACCTGACCTGACATACAGTTCACTGAAAGGACACCCTCTCCCCATCAAGTGCATGTGACCATTTGTTTGCAGCTCCAAGGGCCGAACGATGGTAGCAGCCCCAAGGAGCCTCAGTGAGCCTGGTGGGATAGGCTGGGAACAGGCCCAGGAAGGTGCGGGTCGGGGCGGGGGGCAGTGTTACAGGCAGGACGTTTGTAAAGCCAGTGTTTGGGGATCAGGGTCCCTTGAGCTGAGCTGAGGATGGCAAGGAGGTGGCAATGCCAACAGTCTGGGAGGGCAACTGATTGGGCAGACCTAACCCTGGTGTCTGTCTCTCTGCCCACAGGTCAGGACTCTACCAGGCCCATCCGAACCACATACACCGGGCAGGTGCGCGGGAGCCTCGTCCACGTGCAGGGCACTGACGTGGGGGTCCACACCTTCCTGGGAATTCCCTTTGCCAAGCCACCTCTAGGGCCGCTGCGGTTTGCACCCCCTGAAGCCCCCGAATCTTGGAGTGGTGTGAGAGATGGGACCTCCCACCCGGCTATGTAAGTTCTCCCAGAGTCCAGGGAACTCCAGGCCCCAGGGTGGGGTTCGGGGCAGCCTGAGCTCAGCACGCTGCAGTTGTCACTTCACCAAAACCTACAGCCCGATTTCCCTGTGAGTGTGGGGGTTCCCACGTGGGTTACTCCAAGAAGCACGCTGAGGCTCGGAGGGTGGAGCAACTTTCCCAGACTCTGGGCTCAGGGCTTGGCAGTCGGAGGGCATTAGCTCCAGGTGCTGAAGGGAGGAGCAGAGACACATACCTCCCAGATTCTAGTTGTGCCAGGTGTTCTCTGCCACCAGGTGTCTCTGGGAGAGGGTCGGGTTGGTTCTATGACCTTTATAGGAGCCCCTGACTCTAGTAAGCAGATACTGTAGACCCTGAGGGCAGTAGTGGTGGCTCCCTAGTGACCCCCACTCTCCACAGTCACTGTCAACCGACAGGGCCAGGTGCCATTGGCCATAGGACACATGTGTGTTCTTACAACTGGAGACTGTGTGGGAGTAATGAGGCTCTCTGAGAGTCTAGACTTGGGATGAGGGACACCCCACTGCCCTTCTCATGAGAAATTAACATTCATTCATTCTAGAGGCACATGTATGTGGGCTGCTCCCCTGTTCCAGATCTGAATGGGTGCAGGGATATGGTGGTGAATGTCAACACATGCACGCACACAGCCAATGGTTGTCACAGAGACCACTAAGAGTCAAGGTTGCCCAGCCTCAGGAGGTGATATCCAAAGCCCTCCACAACCCTGAGAGTCGGGCACAGTGGCCTGTGCCTATAGTCCCAGCTACTTAGGGGCTGAAGTGGGAGGATCCCTTGAGCCCAGGAGTTTGAGACTAGCCTGGGCAACACAGCGAGATCCTATCTCTAAAAAACAAAAATCAAAATAAAATTTAAAAAACAATCTTGGGCCTTCCTTGGAAGTCCAAGCTCCATCCCAGGTTTCCCAGAGCCTTTGGCCTGTAACTGGGTGGGAAAGGACTTTAGAGGAGAATCACATGTGACCAGGGGATCAGGGAGAAGGGGGCTGTTGGTGGCTGGGAGCAAATCTGGACCCAGGATCTGGTTTGGGCCACAGCATGGTCCCTGAACTGACTGTCTGCCACGGCCAACAGGTGTCTGCAGGACATCACTGTAACAAAAGAAGAGGCTCTGCACCTGTTCAATGTGACTGTGCCTTCCATCCCCATGTCTGAGGACTGTCTGTACCTCAGCATCTATACACCTGCCCACGCCCATGAGGGCTCTCACCTGCCTGTGAGTGTCAGGCCACAGTCAGCTGGGGCTGGGAGGACTTTTCTTCTGCAATATCAGCTTGGGCCCTGCCGCTGTGTGGACCCTATTGAGAAGCCTCTCACTATCAGCTCCAGAAGTGCTTTTTACCCAGAGTGGGCAGCTGACCTCTGCACATGGGGTCACAGAGCTCTGGCTGCTCCCGAAGGCCAAAGGCTGTGCCTGGGATGGACCCAGGACTCACTCAGTGAACCCACTCAGGTGCCTGACGGCTGCACTTTGAGGTCACCAAAGACCCCATCTTGGTTGACGTGTTGGGCCTATGAGAATAGAGGACATTTTTGATTAATGTTCATGTGGGACAATCAGGAAGACACCTGTTTTGTTTCCAATTCAGTGAGGGTTCTGAAAGTAGCGGAGCCATGCTCTGCAACATAAGTTTGGGAGGCCTGGTCTTGGGTCCCTCCCCTGTGGCCCAGGTCATGAGATCTTGCTGCAGTTCTCTCTGTGTGGGGAGGTGGACAAAGCAGTGGCTGGTCTGCAGCAGCCCTGGCAGGGCGTGGGCTGGGAGGGAGCCACGCGGTGTCCGCCTTGGTTTCTGCAGGTGATGGTGTGGATTCACGGTGGAGCGCTTGTCGTGGGCATGGCTTCCATGTACGATGGCTCCATGCTGGCAGCCTTCGAGGACGTGGTGGTGGTCACCATCCAGTACCGCCTGGGTGTCCTGGGCTTCTTCAGGTGAGACTGGGGCTGGGCTGGGCCATGCAGGCTGAGTGGAGCCAGGACAGTCTTGTGATCTCTGTCCCTGCCACTTCCCAGCACTGGAGACAAGCATGCAACCGGCAACTGGGGCTACCTAGACCAAGTCGCCGCTCTGCGCTGGGTCCAGCAGAATATCGCCCACTTTGGAGGCAGCCCAGACCATGTCACCATTTTTGGCAAGTCCTCAGGTGGCATAAGTGTGTCCTCGCATGTTCTGTCCCCCATGTCCCAAGGACTCTTCCACGGTGCCATCATGGAGAGTGGTGTGGCCCTGCTGCCTGGCTTCATTGCCAGCTCATCTGATATGGCCTCCAGGGTGAGTGCCCTCAGCCATGGAAGCCCATACCTGCTGCCCTGTCACCTCCCTTTCAGCACCTCTGTTAGACGGATAGAGCAAGGACCATCGGGGGTGCCTTGGGAACTGCCACCTACCTGGGGATTCCTGAGGGGCTCAATGGTCAGAGCCACACAGCTCTGCCATTACAGAGGCTGGGTACATTCTATGGCCTGCAAAGCTGCCACCCAGGGGGGTCTCCATCATGGGCAGAACCATCGAGGAAGTTGGAACAATTTCAAAACTGCAGGAATCCACACACAATACCCTGTGAGATTTGGGGTGCCCCTTTCCCCAGCCAGGACCTTGGGCAAACTCCTCTCCCCTACCTGGAAGGATGAGCCAGCTCCTGTCTGGTCCCTTTACAGGTGGCCAACCTGTCTGCCTGTGACCGGGTTGACTCAGAGGCCCTGGTGGGCTGCCTACGGGGCAAGAGTGAAGAGGAGATTCTGGCTATTAACAAGGTCGGGCTAAATGGATGTGGGTGTGGACGAAAGGGCAGGTGGGGTATGGGGCAGGTGGCTGGGTGTCCTTGTACTACCTGGGCAAGTGCCCTCATCTCTATGCCTTGCTGTCCACATAGCCCTGGATGAAATGGAGGCCAGGGCGAGCTAACCTGGCACAAGATCTCCCGGGTGGACGTAAGCATCCTGGGATGAGCCAGGACGGGGCAGAAGGCACTCAGAGGGCATAAGAAAACATCTGGGAGCCGACCTGGCTCCCTGACCTTACACACCCCCTCAGGCCTTCCGGATCATTCCCGGCGTGGTGGATGGGGCCTTCCTGCCCAGGCACCCCCAGGAGCTGCTGGCCTCTGCCGACTTCCAGCCCATCCCCAGCATCATTGGCATCAACAATGATGAGTACGGCTGGATACTCCCCAAGGTGAGGCCCAGTCCCGAGGCCTCAGATGCCCGGGAGCCCATCTGCTGCGGGGGGAGGGCTCAGGGCTTAGTACCTCCCAGGCCCATCCCACACCCAACTGACCACTCTCCCCTACCACCCAGATGAGGGGCCTCTATGACACCCAGAAGGAAATGGACGGAAAGGCCTGGGAGAATGTTCTGCAGGAATTGTTCAAACTGATGGTGAGGTCCTGGGGTCCTGTCCCAGTGAAGAGGGGCTTTTCTCCTCCCTCAGGCAGGGAAACCCAGATGTCCTTCCCAAGCAGTGATCCCCATGTGCAAAAGCTGGGGTATGTGTGTGTTGTGGGGGGGAGGTCACCTCAGAGCTTGGTCCTTTACCCCCATTCCCTGTTCCATCCCATGGCCCATCTCCCCAACCCTGAGGTTGCTGCCTCCCTGCCCCTGGCAGCCGGCCTAACCTGCCCCTTCCTGATCCACCTGGGGTAGGTGTTGCCTCGTGAGTTTCTCGACCTGTTGATGGAGGAGTACATGGGGGACAGCAAGGACCCCCAGACCATCCGAGCCCAGTACCAGGAGCTGATCGCGGACTCTGTCTTTGTGATCCCTGCACTCCAAGTGGCACATTCTCAGTGTGAGTATATTTGTACCTAAGGCCTGACGGGCAAGGGGGCAGCTCAGAGCTGGGGTCCCATGTCTGTCGGTGTCCACATCCCCACCCGCATCTTTCTTGGGCCCCTGGGAACCAGGCACTTCATGTAAATCCTCACTGCTAGTCTAAGAGCCAGACATTCTCCATTTTACGGGTGAGAAAACTGAAATTACTGACCTTCAGTGACTCTCCCAAGACCACCCAGCTAGGAAGTCCAAGGCCGTGATTTAACCTGGCCCTTCCCACTGCCCCTGCTCCAGCCTGGGGCTCCTCAGCCCATTGTCCAGATTCTAGCCAGCTTGAGACCTGGGTGTCTCGTCACCATGAGTGACTCAGGAAAGCTCCAAGTAGGGGGCTGCCATGTCACAGCCTGTCCACCCCCGTAGGTTCCCGTGCCCCTGTCTACTTCTATGAGTTCCAGCATCGGCCCAGCTTCTTCAAGGACACGAAGCCACCACACGTGAAGGCAGACCATGGCGATGAGATCTTCTTTGTTTTCGGAACCGTATTCTGGGGCAAATACAGTGAGTCTTTCTCCTTCCCCAGGAGGTGGGATGGGACCTGGGCTGGGTCCCTGAGGGGTGACTGCCCTTACTATACCGATGAGGAAACCGAGGCTCAGAGAGAGGACAGGATGAGGTGTCCTAGATCTTACAGCTCCAAAGGCTGCGTCAGGATTAGAATCCAAGACTCCTTAGACTGTGGCCTGCGCTCCCCTCACCTCTCCCCACCCCGCGATGGGTGCAGGGCTGGGAGAGGTGTTTCAAAGGCGTATTTGTTTCTTAAACGGCTCCCGGTGTGAGAAGCAAGAACAGGCCTTGCTTGTGAGCCCAGAGTGGAGTCAGCGAGAGGCTGGGCTGAGGAAACAGAGCATGGGAAAGGCGAGGGCCTGGCTCGGAGGGCACTGGGGGAGAGGGGCAGAGAAGCAGCCTGGGGGTGCCAGGGACAGCTGCACCTGGATGGTGAGTGTGGTGCGTGACCTGGCAGCTGGACTGGGGTTGGCCCTGACCTGGACACGTGTCCTCATCCTCTGTGCAGTTGAACTCACCGAGGAGGAGGAGCTACTGAGTCAGAAGATGATGAAGTACTGGGCCAACTTTGCTCGAAATGGGTGAGATGGCGCCCCCACCTCCACTCCCCAGGGGGCTCACCTGTATAGCACTCCCCTCGTCCGAGGTGAGCTCAGTAGCATACATGTGTCCCTAATCACATGATAGTCCCTTCCCCAGCTTCAGGGCCCACTCACACGGCAGGGGTTCATAGGCACAGGATACCCCTTCCATGCCCACCCCAACCTGGAGCTTGGGCACAGGGCTGAGTTCCCAGCAGGGTCTGTCTGGAGGGGCAAAACAGGCCAGGGTGCCCTGCCCCCATGCGGAGCTGACACTAGTGGGGGGTAGTTTCTTTCCTGTATCTAGAAACCTCCCCCTCATTCCGCAGGCCCACCTGGCCTGCTTGGCCGCATTGCCTGACCCAGTCAGGGCACTCGGGTCTGGGCTGGGCGGAGCTTGGAGTGACCCACGCACTCCCTGGTGGGAGCACATGTCTGCAGGGACCCCAACGGCGAGGGTCTGCCCCACTGGCCTGTGTTCGACCAGGAGGAGCAGTACCTGCAGCTGGATATACAGCCTGCAGTGGGCCGGGCCCTGAAGGCCCACAGGCTCCAGTTGTGGACGGAGACCCTGCCCCAGAAGATGCAGGAGCGAACGGCGGCTGAGGAGAAGCACACGGAGCTGTAGTTCCTGTGTCGGGGAGCGAGGGGGTGGGCGCCAGTGCGGTGGGGTCTGCCTCGCATGCCCACACACAGCCACCGAGGAGCCAGCAGTTGATTCTGTCCCTCACATAGCCATTCATTCATTCTTCCAGGAATGAATGAATTCAGGAAACATTTGCTAAGAACCTACTGCATGATGTTAGTTGTCCAGCTGGCCACAGGTCCTCTCTTTTTAGACATAGTCAATGAATCCCCTATGGAGCAGTGCAGGGGCCAAGCCTTGTGGAAGCCCACCCCACCCCCCCAGTGCTCCACTGGGCTCTGGGCCCCATCCTCCCCTCCTCCTCTCCACCTTTTCCCCACCCACCCTCTCCTCTCCGCAGAGCCCCCAAGCCTGCCCCACTTGGAGGGAGGTGCTTGGGGAATATTGCCCACACCTGGGTGTGAAAAGCTGATGTCCACCTCTCCACAAGCCCCATCTGCCCTCGTATCTGTCAGTGGCCAACAGAAAATCTGGACACCAGAAGCCCTAATGTCTTGGTCCATTCAAGCTGCTGTAACAGAAATACCACACACTGGGTGCTTTATAAATGAGATAAATTTGTTGCTTACATTTCTTGAAGCTGAGAAGTCCAAAATCAAGGTGCCAGCAGATGTGGTGTCTGGCAAGGGCTTGTTCTCTGGTTCATAGATGGCACCTTCTCACTGTGTCCTCCCGTGGTGGGAGGGGTGAACAAGCTCCCTCAGGCCTCTGTTATAAGGGCACTGATCCCCTCACCACTTAACGGTCCCATCTCTTAAACCATCACATTGGGGATTGGGTTTCAGCCTGTGAATTTTGAGGGGACACAAGCGTCAGACCATAGCAGCTAGGGCTCCTGGATCTCAGCCACTGAGGTTACCAACCACTGGAAATGTAAAACTTCCTGTCCCTACCTATTGTCCCCAGACTAGATGTCATTTATCATTGCTGTTTGAAACAACCCACCCACTCCTCTGTGTCTCCCAGAGGTGACTGACCCTATTTTTGTGAGAAGGACTGGCCTTGTCCATGTCCTTATGTCCCTACTTCTGACCTTCTCGCCCTCTCAGGGCATCAGTTTTCTCAGGGGAGATTCCTCCTTACCATCCACTGCATTTAAGCCCAACCACAGGGCCTCATGAAGTCTGAGGTGAAAAATGAAAAGTCCTGCGTTACCCACTCTGGCCACCGTGTGGCAGCCAAGGACAACATTAAGCCTGGGCTGCCTTGAGTTCAGCAAAGGGAAGAGATTTTCCCTTTAGTGACCACTGACTGGCACATAATGCTTCCACTGCATCCTGAAAGCATTTATTGAGCACTTCCTGCATGCACTACATGCCTCTGTTTTTCACTTCTGCAGATGCACAGTATATTTTCCCAAAGTGGGTTGTCAGGACTATTGTTTTAGGCTTCTAATAGTCATTTTTTAACAACTTTTCTATGGAATGATTTACATTGCAATTAAATTTCCCCGTTTTAGGTGTACAGTTTGATAACTTTGAGTAAGGGTATGAGACATACAACCACCATCGTGTCAAGTTTGAGAAAGTTTCTATCACCCCAGAAAGTTCCCTCATGCTCCTTTGCAGTCAGTCCTTGTCCTGATCCTGATCCCAGGCAACCACCAAATTGCCTTCTGTTGCTGTCGTTTGCCTTTTCAGGGATATCTTATATATCAGCGGTCCCCAACCCTTTTGGCACCAGGGACCAGTTTCATGGAAAATGATTTTTCCATGGACCCAGGAAGTTGGAGGTAGGGGGTGGGTAGGGTGTGATACGAGCAATGGGGAGCTGCTGTAGAGATGAAACTTTTTTTTTTGAGACAGAGTCTCACTCTGTTGCTCAGGCTAGAGTGCCGTGGTGTCAGTCTAGCTCACAGCAACCTCAAACTCCTGGGCTCAAGCCATCCTGCCTCAGCCTCCTGAGGAGCTGAGACTACAGGCATGCACCACCACACCCAACTAATTGTTTCTATTTTTTTTAGTTGCCCAGCTAATTTCTTTCTATTTTTAGTAGAAACGGGGTCTCACTCTTGCTCAGGCTGGTCTTGAACTCCTGATTTCAAGCAATTCCTCCTGCTTTGACCTCCCAGAATGCTAGGATTACAGGTGTGAGCCAGCACATCCAGCCATAGATGAAGCTTTGCTAGCTCATCCACTGCTCACCTGCTGTGCGGCACTCCAGTTCTTAAGTTTTATTGAAGACAGTTCCTCCAACAGGTTGGTGGGAGTGGAGTGTGGAGGGGTGGAACTCTGTAGCCCGGTGTCTAATAGGCCACAGACTGGTACCAGTCCTCCGCCTGTGGGGGTTGGAGACAGTAGCTATAAATGGACTCGTGTGACTGGTTTCTGTCACTTAGCATGATGTTTTTGAGATTTAATCTGTAGTTCTTTCCTTTTTCTGGCTGAGTAGTATTCCATGTATGGATAGACTCCATTTCATCCATGTGCCAGCTGATGCACATTTGAGTGATTTCCAATTTGTGGCTTTTTTTTTTTTTTCGAGACAGAATCTCCCTCTGTTCCCCGGGCTAGAGTGCTGTGGCATCAGCCTAGTTCACAGAAACCTCAAACTCCTGGGCTCAAGTGATCCTTCTGCCTCAGCCTCCCGAGTAGTTGGGACTACAGGCGTGCACCACCGTGCCCAGCTAATTTTTTTGTATATATATATATATATATATATATATTTTAGTTGTCCAGATAATTTCTTTCCATTTTTAGTAGAGACGGGGTCTCGCTCTTGCTCAGGCTGGTTTCGAACTCCTGACCTTGAGCGATCCTCCCACCTCGGCCTCCCAGAGTGCTAGGATTACAAGCATGAGCCACCGGGCCCGGCCAGTGGCTATTTTTAATAACGCTGCTATGACCATTTTCAGACAGGTCTCTGTGTGGACATACGCTTTCATTTCTGTGGGGGTGGATACCTGAGAGTGAACTGCTAGGTCATATGGCCAGTATGTTTAACTTTTAAAGAAAAGGCCCAACTGTCTTCCCAAAGTGACTGTATTATTTTTGCATGCCCCGCCCCCACAGTGGCAAACAGCTTTCACCACGTTACAGACCGAATGAGCATATGCTCCAGGAATCCGATTCCCAGACCCAAGAGAAACTGAAGCGCAGGTCCACACAGAAACCTGGACACATGTTACAGCAGCTTGCTTCGTAATAGTCCAAACGTGCCAACGACCCACGTGCTCAGAAATTAGTGGGTGGGTAAACAAATTACAGTTTGTCCATACAGTGGAATATCATTCAGCCATAAAAATTACCAGCACATGCTACAACTCCGATGAACCTCAAGAACATTATACTAAGTGAAAGAAAGCAGACACAAACTGTCATATACTGTATGATTCTTTTTACATGCTATACCTGGAACAGGTAAATCCATACAGACAGAAAGCAAGTGAGTGGCCACCAGGAGGAATGGGGAGTCATTACTTTCTGATGGCTACAGGGTGTTTGGCCAGGTCAGTGAAAAAGTTTTGTGACTAGAGATGTGGTAGTCGAGTGACAGTGGGAATACACGATCTGCCCGTGAACTGTGCACTCCGTGATGGTTAATTGCATGATATGTGAATTTCACCTCACTTTTTAAAAAAATCAACGGCAATTCCCTTAAGGGTTCAGGCAGGCTCCTGACAGGCCAGACTGGACACCAGCCCCCAGCCCAGGCCTGTTGGCCCACTTGGAGTGGCACCCCAGGCTTGGTGGCCATCATTCCCTCAGGTCAGTGACGTAGGCATCTTGTGATGAGCACACAAGGTCTCATGGAGGTCACCAAGTCAGGAAAGCTGGGATTTGAACACAGGGGGACGCTGTCATATCATCCCTGCCTCTGCAGGGCACTCACCCAGTCTTGCCCCTGGGCGTGAGTCACTGGGTCCTAGGAGAGCTGGCCACCAGCCAGGTGGGGCGGTCCACAGAGGCTTTTGTAACACAACCTTTCAGAGACTGGTAGTGCCAAAGGTCAAGGGACTCATTCCACCATTTGCAGTTCCTGCCTGGTTACTTGTAAGGAACATGGGGACGGCGGTGAGAGTGGAATCCAGGGTCTTGGTCTGGGTGGCCTGTCTGCTCCTGGCGTTCCCTGCCACAGCCACCGGTAACGCATAACTGCTGGGCCTGCAGGGGCAGGAGCTCATGGGGCTTCAGGCGGCTTCTGCATGGAGGGGGCATGAGTGACACAGGGACAGGGAGGAGTGCGCAGCCTGCTCAGGAAAGGGGTCCAATTTGGAGGAAACGGGTTGTGCATCGTTTCTCGGCAGAGGCCCTGCCCTCCCCATCCTGTGTGATCCCCAGAGCAGCCCCTCCGGGACATGACTGTTGTTATGTTTTAAGTGACTGGCGATTTGTTTTAATCAGGTATGGTAGGGCAAGCAGATTGCAAATGACTGTGATGAAGGAAGAAGTTTCCTCACAGTTCTCTAGGAACAAGAGGCACCAGGCCCCACAGGGCCACGCTGGGAAGCACTGGGTGTGTCAGGAGGAAGAGGGAGGAGGGGAGAACGTGGGCAGGAGCCTTTACTGCTGTTTCCACGGGAAGGAAGAGGCACAGTAGGCCTAGCAGGCTTAGGGTTGGCAGCGGGCGCTGGGGTACAGGGGCTGCTCCTAGTTACCTGGTACCTGGCCCTGGGGTGACAAGGGCTGGTGGATAGTAGCCAGGAGTTTGAGAGCCCCACAGAGGAAGTGGTTGGGGGTTTGGCTGTGGGTTGGTTTGCATTTCAAAGACTTGCTCCCCAGAGAGTTGTGTTCCTCTCTAGAAACTGGCCAGCCCTGGGAGGGACAATGCCTGCCTTAGTCTATTTGTGTTGTCATAGAGGAATACTTGAGCCTGGTTTATTTGGTTCAGGGTTCTGCAGGCTGCACCAGAAACATGGCACCAACACCTGCTTCCGATGAGGGCCTCAGGCTGCTTCCACGCATGGCAGAAGGGGAAGGGCGTGTGCATGGGGAGGGTGGAGGAGGTGCTGGGCCTTTGTCACCACGTAGTTTTCCAGGAAACTGAGTGAGAACTCACTCCCAGGAGAAAGGCACCAAGACACCTGACCCCCATGACCCAGACCCCTCCAACACTGGGGATCAGGTTTCAACGTGAGACGTGGAGGGGCCAAACAAACCATGTCTAAAGCAGAGCACCCCCCACAGTCAGCAAGGCCCCAGGCAGCCGGCAAGCTTCAGAATACAGGAAATAAGGATGTGGTTATCATACCATATTTGGCAGAGGGGTAACCTGAGGTGCAAATAAGAAAGTGGCTGGCCCAAGGCTCAAGGCTCCAGGGCAAGTCTGGTCTGGCCTGGGGGAAGGGTGGTGATGCCCAGACAGGCTGGGAGAAGGAGGTCAGGGAACCACAGGGCCAGGCCTGCAGGGAAGGTTACCCACAATGCTGTGTGCAAAGTCCTTGGAACAGAGCCTGGCAGAACAGCGCTCAGACGGCACATGTGTCCTTCACTCTGAGTGTCCTTCTGTCACCCCATCCCCACATGGAGGCTGCAGACTCACCCACGGCCCCTCTGTCCTGCCCTCAGGGCCCAAACTCGCTCAGCCTGAAGTACATACCACCCTGGGCCGCGTGCGAGGCCGGCAGGTGGGAGTGAAGGGCACAGACAGCCTTGTGAGTGTCTTCCTGGGCATCCCATTCGCCCGGGCACCCCTGGGGCCTGACCGGTTTTCAGCCCCGCACCCAGCACAGCCCTGGGAGGGTGTGCGGGATGCCAGCACCGAGCCCCCCATGTGAGTAGCGCCGGTGGAGGTGGGCAAGCGGGCAGGTGGGCAGGGGTCCACCGCTGGGGCATATGGGGCTGACCAGCTGGTCCTTGGGCCTGTCCTTGGTACAGGTGCCTGCAGGACGTGGACAGAATGGACAACAGCAGATTTATGCTCAACGGAAAGCATCGGCTCTTCCCTATTTCAGAGGACTGCCTGGTCCTCAACATCTATAGCCCAGCTGGGGCCACAGCAGGGAACAAGAGGCCGGTGGGCAGCCCGGAGGGCCCTTCCCCAGCCCTGTTCCCAGACCATCCCAGAGGTCCCGAGAACGCCCTGGGCTGGTAAGTGGGCATGTGGGCTCCCCCCAGGAGCTGGGGGTCACTGCCCTTGGGTCCTCTCTGTAGGTCATGGTATGGATCCACGGAGGCTCTCTGACCGCTGGTGCCGCCACCTCCTACGATGGATCAGCCCTGGCAGCCTACGGGGATGTGGTCGTGGTCACAGTCCAGTACCGCCTGGGGGTGTTTGGCTTCTTCAGGTGAGACGCAGGCCCGGTGAGAGCACCGACTGTACTGAGGAGGGGCCACTCACTCGGGGACCTAGGCTGGGGGGCCAGAGGCTGCATGGAGATGGAGTGTCCCCACACTGCTCTTGGGGGCAGAGAAGGTGCTCCCTGAGCCTCCACCCTGAGGGAGTGGCCCACCGAAACCTAGAATCGGGCAGTGAACTTGGTCCCTTGGGCAGAGGGCACTGGTTCCTGGGCTTCGGCCAGGATCCCAGCTGGGGTTGAGGGCAAAGAGTTGTCTGCTCTCACAGCCACCTGGGAGCCAGCACTGGCTGCCCCCACCTAGCCTGCCCACACCACATGCTAGGTGGATGCCAAGCGTAGCTCACAGCCAGGCCTGACTTTGGGAGCAGAGGAAGGCTGAGCGCCCTGGTGGCTGATTCAAAGCAAAGCTGCAAAAAGACCAAGGGACATCTGTCATGGGAGCCAGCCTGCACTAACCACTGCCTCACCTGCCCCCCAGCACTGGGGATGAACACGCACCTGGCAACCAGGGCTTCTTAGATGTGGTGGCTGCTCTGCGCTGGCTACAGGGGAACATCGGCCCCTTTGGGGGTGACCCCAACTGTGTCACCGTCTTTGGCCAATCTGCCGGTGGCTTCATCGTCTCTGCCCTGGTAAAAGTCACCATAAGGGGCTAGCAGTGATGGTCGGGAGGGCTCCTGTGGCCCCAGACCTTCCAGCCCTCTGCCCTCCTCTGACGGCATCTGCTCTCTCCACCAAACCCAGGTCCTGTCCCCGATGGCTGCGGGGCTGTTCCACAGAGCCATCGCACAGAGCGGGGTCATCACCATCCCTGGGACAATGGATCCTGACCCAGGACACCTAGCTCGGGTCTGCATTTCCTTCACCTCTTACTCCATGTGCACCTGCCCTCCCCTACCCTGTGCTGGCCCTGGGGTCTCAGAGCAGGAGTGCTGCTAGGGCGCCCCCTGCTGGCAGAGAGCTCCCCGCCCCAGGATGGTGGGCAGTCAGGAAGGGCTTCCTGAAGGAGACCACCCCTGCGCACAGCACCCTTGGTCCCTTCCCTGGGGTGGGGTCCTCAGGAGCACCCCTCTCTGCTCCAGGCGGCACCGTGCAGGGGGCCCTCCACTCCTGGCCACCCTGCTGCCTGAGACATTTCCACTGAGGCTCTGCCCCGCTCCAGCCTCTGCACCAAACCCTTCCCTGCCAAACTGGGACCCTGCTGGAAGCCCTCATTCTCCAAACTCCCCCCATTTCCTTCTTTACTCAGCAAACTTTGCCGACCTGTGGCTTTAGGAGCATAGTTAATTAGATGAGGATGCTAATGTCAAAAGGGGAAAATGCTGATCCAGCACCTCTTGTATTATCCTGGATGGAGCTGGAGCCCATTCTACTAAGGGAAGTATCACAAGAATGGAAAAACAAGCAGCACATGTACTCACCATCAAATTGGTTTTAACTGATCAACATTTATGTGCACATATGGTAGTAACATTCATCAGGTATCGGGCAGGTGGGAGGGGGCCTCTGGGGGATGGACACACGTGTAGCTCTGACTCGGGGGCGGGGGGCAAAGGCAATACATGTAACCTAAATATTTGCACCCCCGTAATATTCCGAAATAATAATAAAAAAAGGACAAAGGGTACACAGCCCCTCATCCCCAGATAATGACATTATAGTGTAACAGAGGACACACACAGGGTCCCTGGGGACCACCCAAGCTGGTGGGCAGAGCAGGCTTTTCAGGGGTAATGGCAAGTCTCTGGCCAGTCTCAGGCCTGATCTGCGACATCACGCCCGGCTGTGCTGCAAATGCACCCCCTCTCTATGGGAGGCAGAAGGCTGCAAGGTGGGGGTCAGTGGCTGAGAGGGAGGCATGACACTTTCGTCTGTCGCCAGCACATCGCGGACTCCCTCGCCTGCAGCTCCCACTCCTCAGCTGAGATACTGCGATGCCTGCGGCAGAAGGAAGAAGACAAACTGATCCTTACCAATGTGGTATGCCCACCTCCTTGGCGATGGCGCCAGGCAATGGCACAGAGGGGGTTCTGGGCCTAAGGCCCAACTATGCCTGGGGACAGGAATGGAGGCCACCCCCAGCCCCGAGGGCAGGCCCTGTCTTCTAGGGAAGAGATCTGCTTGGAAGCGTCAGTTGCCCAGTCTCCTGATTCCCTCTGGGCCCCTCACCCTGGTAATCTCCACTTCCTTCCCCACTGTCCCTCAAGGCTCAGCCACCCAGGCACACAGCTAGGTGGCCCCTGGGTCCCATTCTTTGAGGCTGGGTCCTGACTTGAGAGCCTCCTGGCTTGCTTTCTCCTGCAGAAAACGGGTCTGACTGCTTTCACAATTGATGGCACCTTCCTTCCCAAAAGCCCCAAGGAGATCCTCAATGAGAAGCGAGTCCACTCTGTGCCTGTCCTCCTGGGTGTCAACAACCATGAGGTTAGCTGGATCCTCCCCAAGGTGAGTGTCCTCCAGCACCTGTGCCCTTCAAGGCCCTGCCCCAGCTGGTCTTCTTTCACTCCAACATCATCACCACAGCCCTGTGAGCTGAGCATTCCTGTGACTCCTATTTGGTAGGTGAGATAGCTGAGGCCCTGAAAGGTTGAAGGGACTTGTTAAGGTCAGCCAGCTACATTTTCAGAAAGCCACGTTTCCATCTGGGGGCTTTTGCACCAAGTGGCTGATCCATAGTATATTCCTGCCTTGGTGTCTGGTTTATACATCAGGCTCTGTGAGACTGGTTAATGCGACTTTGTCCCTGAGAGACTGACTACCTAAGTCTCTCAGGTCTCAGACATCAAGCCACTGGTGACCTCATGGGCCAAGTACCCTCCAGTCCCTTCCAGGTGCACAGAATGCCCATAAGAGTGTCAACATCATGCTTCTACCCTTAGCATCTTGGTATTTCATTCTCACTCTTCTACCCATCTTCATAGCAATTGCTTTGAATGGCTGCAAAACCTTCCACAAAAGGAGGGTAGCATCATAATGTTCCTTTATTTTGGCATTTGGGCAGCTTCTCGTTTTTACCACTGAAGCTGTGAGTGCAGTGAACATCTTCCTGTCCACAGCTTTTGTCTTCCGACTTAATCCTTTGGAATCGATCCCCAGGAGGGACACTTACTTGCTATGCGAGAGGCTCATGCAATCTTGACACTCAAGGACACGCTTGTGGAAGTGGCCAGGCCAATGCCCGGACTCTGGCAGACAGCCCTGCCCCCGACACTGTCAACTTATAGTTGTATGTGTCAAAATGAGGGAGAACCAACCTGGCTGGCTCCGAAGACCTGGGGAAACCTGCCTGGAGTAAAATGCTGTCCCAGGATGTGGAGCCAAAGATGTTTCTCAGAAATTGGCTCGGAGGGCTGCTCACCTTGTCACTGGTGCAGGCGTTTGGCCCCCAGAGCAAGGAGTGCATTTGCTAAATATTCAAGGCGTGCCTGTAATCCCAGGCACTCGGGAGGCTGAAGTGGGAGGATCCCTTGAGCCCAGAAATTTGCCACTGCACTCCAGCCAGGGTGACAGAGTAAGACCCTGTCTCTAAAAAAAAAAAAACAACACAAAACTAAAAAGTTCTTGGTGAAAGTTTTAGCCATGGGTGCAAAATAATTCCTACCCCTCCTTCTGGAAACCTCTCCACTTCTTACATATTGCTGTTGACACAGCACTGACATTGCTATGCCAATTTAAATTGCCACCAGCAGCTTGAGTCTACAGTTTTATTGCAACTTTATCAGCATTGGCTGACCATAATTTTTTAAAATATCGGCCTTATTGAGATGTAACTTACATACCATAAAGTTCACCCTTATAAAGTGTACAGCTCCACAATTCTTACAAAGTTGTGCAAACATCACCACTATCTTATTGCAGGACATTTGCATCACCCTAAAAAGGATGTTCATACCCATTCTCCCTCCCTCAGACCCTGGCAACCACTAATCTATTTTCCGTCAACTTTATGGATTTTCCTATTCTGCACAATTCATAGAAATGGATCATACGCATGTGGCTTTTTGTGTCTGACTTTTTTCACCGAACATGGTATTTTCAGGGTTCATCCATGTCATAGCAAGTATCAGTACTTCACGCCTCTTGGTGGCTGAATATGCTATCGCGGTTTGCTTATCCATTCAATAGCTCATAGACATTTGGGCTGTTTCCACCTTTTTTGCCATTAATGGATGATCCTGGATGAATATTCACGTGCAAGTTGCTTTGAAAACACGTGTTTTCATTTCTATTGGTTACAGACGTAGAAGGGGAACTGCGGGGTCATGTGCTAATGCTAAGTTTAGTTCGAGGAGGAGCTGCCAGACTGCTTTCCCAATGGACTGCACTGTTTTGCGTTCTTATCAGTGGTGTGTGAGGTTCCAATTTCTCCATGTCCTGCTCAGCCCTTCTTATTCTTTCTTGTTCAGATTCTAGCCATGTAAGTGGTTGGGAAGTGGTATCTTGTTTTGATTTGCATTTCTTTAATGGCTAAAGATGTTGAGCATCTTTTCATGTGCTTTGGAGAAATGTCTATTCAAATCCTTGGTCATTTTTATATTTGATTATTTGTCTCTTTCTTGTTGAGTTGTAAGTGTTCTTTATTAATTCTGGATACCAGTCCCTTATCAGGTATCTGATTGCAACCACGGGTTCCATTCTGTGGTTGGCTTGTCACTTTTTTTTTTTTTAGAAGAGATTGGGTCTTACTTTGCTGCTCAGGTATTGCCCAGGCTGGATTCAATTTGAAGGTTAACTTGATTTGGGTCCGTGGACTTGTGAGTTTGGGCACACTTGCTCTGTAATGAGTATATGGGCACAGGGATGTGAACACTCTCCTGCCCAGGGCAGTGGTCCAGCTATACTGAGAGGGCCTCTGTGTCCCCACAGGCCTTGGGTATCCTGGATAGGATGGAGCAGATGAGCCTGGAGGACATGATGAACACCTTGAGGCCCTTCTTGATCAGTCTGGTAAGACAAGAGACAGGAGGGAGGCGGCCAGTGAACATCCCACCCAGCACAGACTCTGCTCCTACTCCTGACACCCATAGCTGCCCACCTTCCACCAGGCCCCTTGGTCCAACTGGTGAACGATAGTTCCACCCAGAACTCCCTTGGACATGAGTCAGTATAGTTCTCAAAGGAAAATTATCATCATCATCACCATCATTGTCACAGCACAGAATGCCTGTTAACGAGCACATACTGTGTGCCAAGGACTGTGCTGTGCTGAGCACTAGGAGAAGCATTCATCTCCTTCCATCCTCGTCGCAACTCTGTGAAGTAGGAAATTTCATGATCCTTATGTTACAGATGAGGAAATTGAGGCTCAAAGTCTCATGGCGGGTAAGGGGCAGAGGCAGAGTTTGAGCCAGCTCTGTCTGATCCCAGAGCCTCACCCATCAGATGTGGAGCCAGATGGACTTGGCATCAAATCCCACCCCTGCCCACTTGCCCAGGTACCCTAACCCCTCTGAGCCCATTTATTCACCAAGAAATAGGGATGATACTTCCTATTCACCCAAGCTGTTGTGAGAAGGGGACTAGATGCTGCATTTGAAGAGTCTACCTGGGAGCTGGTACCCAGTAGGTGCTCAATGTTTGTGCCTTTCCCTTCTTTAGAAGCCCCACAACCTCATCACTGCTTTCTGCAGCTGTGGGGGAGCCCCCATCATGGGTTCTCTCACTTACTTCCCAGTTCACTTCCACTGAACACCTGCTTCCAGGCCAGACCCTTTGCTGGGGACAACACATACGCTGCCACACAACACTGCCAGGCAAGGACTGACTTTCAGAGAGGCGCAGCCAACTGTCTGAGGTCATGCAGCCAGGCAGTGGTCTCCAAGCTGGGATTTGAGCTGGGATTTAAGCTCCAAACCTGAGCTTATTGCACTCAGACACCATCTAGAATTCCCAGGAAGACAGAAAGGCAGCTGGCAGCCTGGGACATGATAGAAGCCACGCTTGAGGGTGTGCACCTTCTTGGAAGGGTCTGCCACAGCTGTGGGGCCTGAGTAGGCCTGAGCCTATCCTCCTGCCCCAGGATATACCCTTTGAGATGATGACCACTGTCACGGATGAATACCTAGACAGCAACTCAGACGCACAAGCCCAGCTCCATGGCTTCCTTGAGTTGCTGAGCGACGCAGTCTTTACCTTCCCTGTCTTCAATTTCTCAAGAAGTCTCCGAGGTAAGCCTATCCCTAGCCACTTTCCCACTTTGGCCCAGAAGCTGGGTCGTTACAGGTGACATGGCTGTAATACGGTCAGTTTCCCCTGATTTCTTGTACCCCACACCCCGCTGCCTCCCTCAACCCTGCCTCCTTTGATGCAACTTCACAGCTACAGGAAGTGTCTCTGGTGGGGCACTTTGCACAAGAGAGAAGTGAGTCTCAGAGAGGTACAGTGACTTGCCAAAGGTCACCCAGCAGAGCCCATCACCAATTCTCAGGAATTCATTCAATCGACCAGTGACTTCCTCCTCTTTCAGCGCTCCTCCTGGGACAAGTATTGTTTTCTCCAAGCCTGGTGGCTAATTCCAGACACAGCCCTAGAACGGCTCCAATTTCTAAACTTTGTGACCTCAGGCAAGATACCTAACCCCGGATACAAACGGTTTCCTCGTTTGTGAATTGGAGATAATAACTGAATCTAATCCATGAGGTTATGAGGATGAGATAAATGATGACACAAGGCACACAGAATGGTGCTCGACACCAAGCAAGTGCTCAGAAAATACCTGCTGCTAGGCTGGGCACAGCGGCTCACGCCTGTAATCCTAGCACTCTGGGAGGCCGAGGGAGAAGGGTCGCTCAGGGTCAGGAGTTCGAAACCAGCCTGGGCAAGAGCGAGACCCCGTCTCTACTAAAAATAGAAAGAAAGTAATTGGCAAACTAAAAATATATACATATAAAAAAAAATTAGCTGGGCATGGTGGCGCATGCCTGTAGTCCCAACTACTTGGGAGGCTGAGGCAGGAGGATTGCTTAAGCCCAGGAGTGTGAGGTTGCTCTGAGCTAGGCTGATGCCACGGCACTCTAGCCTGGGCAACAGAGTGAGACTCTGTCTCAAAAAAAAAAAAAAAAAGAAAAGAAAATACCTGCCTGCTAATCATTTTGTCATCATTATCATCATCAGTATTGGTGTCATGAGCTTGTGCTGCCAAAGGCAGGACCTAATCTGGCAGTGGGTGCCTAACTCTGATCCTGTCCTCTCTCTACAGATTTGGGGAACCCCATCTTTTTCTATGAATTCCAGCATCGACCCAGTTCTTTTGTGAAGATCAAACCGGACTGGGTGAAGGCTGACCATGGGGCTGAGGTTGCTTTCATATTCGGGGGGCCCTTCCTCACAGACGAGAGTTCCCTCCTGGGTGAGGACAGACAGACAGACATGCAGTCCCTCAGCTGCCAGACTCCAAGGGGCCAGGGCAGGGCTTGCAGGAGCAAAAGTCTGGCCAGCACCAGAGATCCTGGGTCCCCTCCAGGCCCCACGTGACCGACCCTGATTCCGGTCTGTTCCTTTCACCAGCCTTTCCAGAGGCCACAGAGGACGAGAAGCAGCTGAGCCTCACCATGATGGCCCAGTGGACCCACTTTGCCCGGACAGGGTGAGTGAGTGAGCAGGCTTGCCTGGCTTTGGGCCTGGGACACTCAGATCTGCCCCTTGGGGACAGCACAGGAGGCCTTGGTCCTCACTCATTCCTCCCACCCAGGGACCCCAACGGCAAGGGGCTGCCTCCTTGGCCCCAGTTCGACCAGTCAGAACAATACCTGGAGATCAACCAAGTGCCACGGGCCAGACAGAAGCTAAGAGAGGCCCGAATGAGGTACTGGACAGACACACTCCCCAGCAAGATCCAGCAGTGGTTCAAGAAGCAGAAGAGGGGAAAGGCCCCGGAGGAGCTCTGAGGCATGGCCTGGGCTTTCTTGCTGGGGCCAACTCAAAGGGTGGCAAAGTCCCAGCAGGGGAACCTCCCTCCCCCACCCCCCACTGAGAGAGACTTTAACCTAAACCAGGCCCACGCGAGCTCATGTCCTTGAAAGCATCAACCACTGCATGACTGGCATTTTGCTGCTGTGAAATATCACCAGGCTGCTTTCTGTCTCTGGGCCATTGTATGAGCTCTTCCCTCTCCCTGAAGTACCTTTCCAATTTGCTTCATGGCAAGTTCCAGTTCATTCTTCATGCTCCCCAGAGGACTCCCTCCCCGAAGAAGCCGTCCTGCCTTCTCTGGTCTGTGTGGCCCTGAGTCTGTGCCCATTAGAGCACAGTCCACCCTAGGCCAGCACTGGGTCTGTGTCTCTCTCAGCCTCAGAGGAGCTCTCTGAAAGTGGGGACCAGCTTGGCCCCACTCCGTCACCCACACCAGAATCAGGCAGGCCCTGGAGTCAGAGAATGTCTGGTGAGTGCATGAAACACAGAGTACGTGAGTGGTGGCGCTGGACTTGAACCCAGAGCCTTCAGGCGCCAAAGCCAAGCTCAGTCTCCCACAGACATAGTCTGTCCTGGCCAGAAGGGTGGACACCAAAGGCAGGGACCTGAAGTGGGAGAAGTTCTGGGGCACCAGGGGATCCAGCCAAGAACAGATCTTAGCCCCTGACTTAGGGCCTCAGACTAGAGCTGGGAGAGGTCCCCTGCTCCCTGCTGCCTAGTCCTGGCCCCTGCACAAGACAGCAGAATCTAGCAGGGCCACATTCACTAGACATGGCCTTCACCATTTAGAGCCCTGGGACACGAGCTCCCAGCCCTGGCGTCAGGCTCCTCCCTCCCTTCCTAGCTGGGGGAGGTGACTTCTGGAGGAGCTCAGCACAATCCCAGAACACCCACCAGGACACAGGAATACAGGTTGGGAGAGAATGTCTGGACTAGTGCATCACTCAGGCTGTTGTCACACAGAAAAGAGACCTCCCAACTCAGGCTGAAGAGGTGGAAAGCAGCCAGAGGTCTGCAGAATGGGAGTAAGCGTTTGTTTTTTTGAGGATCAAGGCCCCATTCCCTTCAAACACCTACATTTTGATGCACATCCCAGGGTCTTCTGCTGCCCCCACCATCCCATCCCAGTAGCTCCGGTCCTACACATCCCCCTCCTCAGTCAGAATGACTCCCTGGCTGCCAATGGGTACCTGAAGAGTATTTGCAACTGGCACCAATTCTATTCTGGGAAGTCCACTTTGGGCAGGAAGGAGAATCACAAAGCCAGAGGGACTCTGAGTCATGTCATCCCCCTGCTAGAAAGCTCAGTGACCCCATCAGCTTTAGGACAAGTTCAAGTTCTTCACGTGGCATCGAAGGCCTCCTGTTCTCATCCCCTTCCCTGCACTAGGGAAGTCTGTCCCCACACGCAGGTAGAGAACCTGACGAGTAAACAGGCCCTAATGATACACTGTGTGCCTGGGGACAGAACGGGCTGTGAAGACACAGAGACTAGACCAGCCCAGACGTGGGGGACAGGGAAGGAGGGACATCTAAGCTGAGGCCTGAAGGACAAGCAGAGGTTACTCAAATGTGCAGGCCAGAGGTGAAGGCAGCAAGCCCCAGACTCAGACCGGTGTCACCCTGCAGGGCAGGGACTGGTGGGCCCTGGGAGCCTCCTCCTGCAAGCAGTGAGGCTATGGACACCAGGGGATGCCGCAGGATCAGGCCTGCACACCTGGACCCTCTGCAGGGACAAGGTCCTAGCAGATCCTCCCCGCAGCCGTGGCGAAGAGGGGTACACACCCAACCCCAAACTTAGTTACTCACACCCCAGCTGTCCCACACACACACTCACTCACAGGGCTCCTAGCCAGTTGCACCTTTACTGGATGTGTGTCTCTGAGCAAGTTATTTATTCTTTGTTCCTCAGTTTTCCCATCTGTAAGAGGGGAGTAAGAATTGTGACTCCCCTCCCAGGTCTTCTGTGAGCACTGAAAGATCATTAGCCACAAAGTGCCCAGAATAGCACACGACACGTGGCAAATGTTCCCCAAGTGCTCCCAGGGGTAGGTATTGGCGCACACTCCAGCTGCACTGTCTGAAAACAATCATATGACTCTCCTGGCTACAACTCAAAACTGGAAAAGTTGGGAGATGTTAGGGAATGTCGCTGTGACTTTGGCACCAGCCTCTTCCACCTTAAAATAACTTCTGGGCCTAAGGCTGAATAGAAGTGTGGGTGGACATAGCTCTGAATGGCAGGCTCAGCGCCTGGGGGAGTCTGTGGCCCTCTCTGGGGACCTCAGGGAAGCCAGGACCCCAGGTCCTCCCCCGCTCTACCTCAGCTCCTCCTCTTCAGTTTTAGACCCGCCCCCTCCCACCTCCCCATGGAAGGCTATTGCAAGAACAGAAAGCAACTTGACAGGGAGCTGTCAGCCCTGTTTCTTGGGAATAGTGGCACCCACATACCCCTCCCCACCCTCCCCTGGCCTTCGGGCCTCCCTTGCCATCAACACCAGACCTCACACACCTTGGGGCATCATGGCCCACTAAGGCCTCTCCTCCGTACTGCCCCTGATTTGGCCCCCCGCTGATTCTGAGCACCTTGACCAGGGCCCCAGGGCACAAGGCATGGCTGGCAGTGGGGCAGGGGTGGGGACCAGGCCTCACCACCGAAGCCTGCTGAGCTCCCCTCTGAACCCAAGCCTACTCACACCCATCCTCTCCCGCAGGCCTCTGTGCAGTCCTCTGGGGTCCCCAGTGGACCCCACTTTGCAGATGAGGAAACTGAGAGTCAGAGGGGAAGTGCCTTGCCTGTGGCCACACAGGGTGAGGACGAAGCCAGGACTCACACCCAAGTTTGCTGGCCTCCAAACTGCAAGTTCATCCCCACCCAGAATGTGTCCTCCTGTCGGCATGGGGCTTTCCAGATGCTGGAGTTGGGGCCCAGAGGACTGACTCAGGTAGTGGGACAAGGATTCTAAGTTGCAAGGGAGACCCAGAGGGAGGGTTTGCAAAGTGATGGCTTCAGACTGAGGCTGCACAGCCCACGGGGAGATGACAGGGCCGGCCTCGCTCTCACTCAGATGCCTGCGTGAGCCCCTCTGTCCTTCAGGCCTGGACTGTGGCCCTGGGATAGGTCATTGTGCAATATGGGTGTCTCACGCCTGTAATCCAAGCACTCTGGGAGGCCGAGGCAAGAGGATCGCTCAAGGTCAGGAGTTCAAAACCAGCCTGAGCAAGAGCGAGACCCTGTCTCTACTAAAAATAGAAAGAAATTAATTGGACAACTAAAAATATATAGAAAAAAATTAGCCAGGCATGGTGATGCATGCCTGTAGTCTCAGCTATTCAGGAGGCTGAGACAGGAGGATTGCTTGAGCCCAGGAGTTTGAGGTTGCTGTGAGCTAGGCTGATGCCACGGCACTCTAGCCCGGGCAACAGAGTGAGACTCTGTCTCACAAAAAAAAAAAGGAAAAAGTATGAACCACTGTATGCCAAAAAATAGATAACCTACATGCACTGGACAAATTCCTAGACTGACACACACTACTGAATCTGCCTCAAGAAGCAATAGAAAATGGGAATAGACCTCTAATGAATAAAGAAATTGAATTTGTAATAAAAAATTTCCCTATAAGAGAGAAAGAGTATAAAGTGGAAGGTAAATTTAATGTGTGATAGATAAATTAGAAGAAAAAAAAACTTTATTTTTAAGTTGATTGACTCAAAACAAATGGTCACAGTCAAGGAAAGGAACCCTGGCTAACTTTTAAATTGAAAAAGCCTTTTTAAATACGATCTCACTTAAGTGTCATCATAAACTTATGAGTTCTATTACCACCTTTGAAGAAACCGAATTTCAGAGAGGTTAGGGGACTTGGTAAGATAACACAGTAAGTGAGTTAATGCTATTGATATCAGAATCTCTGTATTTTAACTGAAAATTTTGTGCTATACTATACTGCCTTTCATTTTAGACTCTTGTTATAACACCAAGAATGTGATATTTGGAGAAATAGACAAATCTATATGTTGGGCACAATCTACTTCAGGAACTGGCAAACTATAGCCATTGAGTCAAATATGGCCTGTGTCCTGTTTTTGTAAATAAAGTTTTATTGAAACTCAGCCATACCTATTCATTTATGTTTTGTTTGTGGCTATTTCCACGTTACAACAGCAGAATTAAGTGTTTGCAACAGAGGCCATGTGGCCCACAAAACCATGGCTATTTACAAACAGGCCCTTTACAGAAAAAGTTTGCCAAAACCTGATCTACTTGACCTAAAATAAGTAGAAAACACTCTCCAATATATGGAACAAAGCATGATGTGTGGATTAGAAGTATAAGTGACCTCAAATCCTAAAGATGACTGCTGCATTTTACTCATAACCAAAAGGCCAAGATAACAAAGCAGAACAAATAAAAAGGGAAGTATGGAATGCAAACAGTTAGTAAAACATAATGTTAACAAGTATATCAGTTAAAGGGCAGGACAGCTTGAAAACTGCAGTATAGTTATCCTGAGAAACAAACTTATTTACAACATTATTTAATATATGTGAACAATATTATTAGCATGGTTATTTGGGAACTAAAAAGTAAGAGTTAATATAATCTTTGGTTTCTGTAAGTTGTATAAAAAATCCTTCTTTCTCTTCAAGGAAGAATGTCACACAGTCTTCAATGGGATTAAAATAGACTCACTATATGGCAATGAAGGTCTGTGAACAACCAAAGTGATGCATAGTAGAAAGTCCCTTCTTTATGAGGTTTGCCTATTATGGACTTCCAATAGTCACTTGGAAATTTTATGTTTCAATAAAGCCATTTAAGTGATTTTCCTAAAACCCATAAGCTGACTGAGCACTTTCCTAATTGCTATCTTCATCTCTCTGTTCCTGAATGTGTAGATGACCGGATTTAGAAAAGGAGTCAAAACTGCATCAAATATGGCTAGAAATTTATCCAGAGGTGTTGAAGGAGAGGGCCACATATAGAAAAAAATCAGTGGACCAAAGAATAAAACCACAACAGTAATATGAGCTGATAGAGTGGAAAGAGCCTTTGATGAACCTTCTGAAGAGTGTTTCTGAAGTGTAGCCAGGATGAAGATGTAAGAAAGGATGATCAGGAAGAAAGCACCCAAGGAAATGAACCCACTATTAGCAGTTACCATGAACTCCAGTTTATAGGTATCTGTGCAAGCAAGTTTGATGAGCCGAGGTATGTCACAGTAAAAGCTGTCCAATACATTAGGGCCACAGAAAGGCAAGTTTACAACAAAAGCCAACTGAACAAGTGAGTGAATGAGACCAATGGCCCAGGCAACCACTAAAATCAGAATGCACATTTGCGAGTTCATGATGGTCAGGTAGTGGAGAGGCTTACATATAGCCATATATCTGTCAAAGGCCATGGCTATAAGCAGCACTATCTCTGTGCCCCCAACAGCATGGCTAAAGAAGATCTGAGCTATACAGCCTGCAAAAGAGATGACTTTCTGCTTCCTGAAAAGATCACAAATCATTTTGGGTGCCGCGATGGAGCAAAATATCAGATCGATGACAGAGAGGTTGGCCAGCAGAAAATACATGGGGGAGTGCAAGTAAGGGTCAGAGGTTACAGTGACCACTATGAGGAGGTTTCCCATGATACTGGACACATAGAAAAGACAAGAAAAGAAAAAAATGAAAATCTGGATCTCCCAGGAATTTGAAAGTCCCAGGAACACGAATTCAGACACTACAGAGTGGTTGGCTTTATTTATTGGTTCATTCGGGAGGTTCACTCCCATGTTACCTAAAGAGGAAAAAATGAGAAAATTCAAATTAATCGCAATCATATTACATTAACAGTATCTATTTAAAAGTATGTAAAGTATAGAAGTCAAATATTACCTGAGCATTCAATAACATTTTTTTGACCACTAATGTCGTTACTACATATGACAGTAAGTGAATTGCCACTTAGGCTTGCTAACTTGAGGGACAGTAAATGATCTAGTGGACTGGTACCCATGTTGCACCAGATGAAACTAAAATGAAAGGGTATTTGATGTTAAATTTCTGTATCAATGTCAACCATCAATCTCAGCCATCCTCTTTCTGGAGGAGTAATAACCCATAACATATACTAGTTAGACAAAGAAATGACGGAAATTTGTAAGAACCTGTGGCTCAAATTTTGGTATTGTTCAAGTACAATGATCTTGGTGAACTACAACCAATGGAAGAATTGGACAAGGAAACAAGAAAAAATGGAAATGGGCCAGATGACCTAAAAAGAAAAAGGTGATGGGGGGAGAAGCAAAGCAAAGAACTAAAATCCAGAAGACATTGAAGTGTATGACTTGTGCCTTCAGAGTCTCAGAGACAAGAGTTGCTCCTGGTTGAATACACAAAGCTAGAGGAAGGCATTCTACTGTCCTTGAAGGTTGTTCAGTGATCTCTGAGCCATTTTTTCCTCTGGGTAAACTGAGCTTGTTCTAAAAGGATGCTTGCTTTCAATCTTTTGCTCTCTAAGACTTCCCTCCACCATGCTTTCTTTTGCTTTTCTTAATTAAAGGACATTAAAGTTATAAGCTATGACTCTTTTGACATTTGCTCTCTAAACAACATAATTTCTTTTGAAGATTCGCATGGATTTGGTCAGTCTCCCAGATGAGATTCTTATACGTTTTCAAGTTTAAGTTGACAAAAGCAGAGAAAAAGAGTGTCCTACTAATAAAGCCATAGAAATAAAATAGAATTTTTGATCCAGTCACATCAATAGCATATCTAAATTAGCTAAAACATAATACTTGAGAATTCAATATTTCTCTTTTTTGGCCATTCTTACGCTTTATCATTCTGACAATCCACAACTTCTTCCCTGCTCCCAACTGAGCTTTCTGATTATTTGTTTTAAGCCTACATCCACTTGTCTATTTTTCTATAAAAGTAAATATACAAGGATCTCATATAAATCCTTACTGTACTTGAATTAAATAATCAAACTAAGTTACCCATTCCTTTCACCTTTCCTCTAAGGTCAATTTCCATGCCCCTGGATTCCTAAATTTGTTATTTTTCCCTGAAACTTATCTACTTCTATTTTACAGTGTAGTGGCCAAAATTAGAGAGGAAATAAAACACAATTAAATGCTCAATAAATATACTATCATAGCAGAAGAATTAATTCCCCCATCAATACCATTCTAGAAGTTTTTCTTCATCACAGCTGAAAATGATGATAGATCTATAATCAGGAATGCAGGTGAGGGCAGGTAGGCTCTTAGAAAGGCAGTTTACCAGTCAATCCTTCTCCAAATTGTATGTATATAATTTGGTTTTGGTCCCAAGAAATGCCGTAACACACTAGTCTCTAGTGGACTTCTTCTTGTTTTAACTTTTCTGCAAAGACAGAAATAAAACAGAGCAAGTGGTATTGACTCTTTTTTATTTCCCTTCACTCTTATCAAACAAGTTAATGAGAAAAAAAATTAATAAATTTTTTCTAAGTCATCATTTGAACCCCCAAATCCCTTGCCTATGCTGAAAACACTGTATTGTGCTGATCTTGACTCTCCTTCATGGTTTTAGTTTCACCCTAGAAACCCATGATACATTTCCACAACCATGTCAAAGTCAAAGTCAGTTATTCACCTTTCTCCACAATATATAGCCCTTTATGTACTACCTAATGTGACCTCTTCCTTCTTCCCTACATTATAACCTACCCGACCACAATCAAAAACTTATCTAATATCTATAAATGAAAATTCTGCCACTATCTTGTTTTCTGAAACTGAATTTAATAGATCAAGTCAATTTTTTTCCTGGTGTTATCTTGACTTTATATCTTTCACCTACCTCTTCCCAGACCACAACATCATCAGGTAATTAGAGTATCTTGGTAACTGAGCTTACCTCTTCCCAGACCACAACATCATCAGGTAATTAGAGTATCTTGGTAACTGAGCTTCTGCTTGTGCCACTGCTATTAAATAAAAAGCTGAAAGAATAATTTAAAAAAAAAAGGTAGTTAATTAACAGCACTGAAGAGTAATGACCAGGTACTGCTGCAGAAACCGGGATTTGCCAACTCTGCTCATGTGATCAGGGAAATTGTCCCCAGAACCTGATTGGCTTGGTAAGAACAACCAAAAGAATAAATCTTTTAACAAGTCACTGGAGAGGAAACAAAACTGAAATTAGATGTTTTAAGAACATCACCTTTAGCAATTTTATCTGCCAATTCTGACTTGGTTGTTAGTGGTTCAAAATAAAGCAGAATGCCTGGGGAGTGTGAACACAATCAAAATCATGTTGCTTTCACTACAAATTTCAATCAGGTTAAGCACACACAATGCAGAATAGGCAGTAGAAATTACTTGAATCTCTTTCACATTCAAAAAATGGCATACGTAGTTGGGGAAGGGAATTAGGGGTCTCAATAGGGGGAAGGAATTCCTCTAAAACTGATTTATGTGATTAATTTATGTGATTTACATCTTGGTAAATTCACTAAAAATCATTGAATTGCACACTTAAAAAAAAATTTAAAAAAGAAGAAAAAAATGGCATACAATGTATAATCTCTAAAATGACAACAAAAGTCAATTTAAAAAAAAAGCTCAAATTATTGTGAGTCCCTTGATACCTAGGACCTAGACATGGAGATTCTTCATTCAGCCCATTCTTGACTATTACCCATATGCCAGTCCCTGCCCAAGTAGCTTGGTGCTCAGAAGGAGACGTATACATGCAAATGAAGTGTTTTAATCCAATCTGGATAATAGCTCTACTAAAGGCATGTTCAATGCTGTGGGTAGGAACACAGAAGAAAGAACCCCTAACTTTACCTGGGAGGAACTAGGTAAATTTCCTAGGGAAAGTAATATTTAAGTAGAGGCTTAAGAGAGAGAGTTATGAGGGGAGGAGGGGTTAATTCCAGGAAGAACTAATAGCATGCAGAATGAGGTACAGTATGCTACTGTATGTAGCTATGGCATGTTTGAGAAACTATAGTTGTTTAGTACCAAAGGAATATTAAGTACCGGGTAGAGAGTGGTAAGAGAAGAGTCAGAGAGCTTTCAAAAAAATCTGTACACCTGAAACTATGAAACTTCTAGAAGAAAACATAGGGGAAATGCTCCAGGACATTTGTCTGGGCAAAGATTTCTTGAGTAAAACCTCAAAAGCCCAGGTAACCAAAGCAAAAATTGACAAATGGGATCGTATCAAGCTGAAAAAAAAAAAGGTTCTACACAGCAAAGGAAATAATCAACAAAAGGAAGAGACAACCCACAGAATGGGAGAGAATATTTGCAAACTACTCATATGACAAGGGATTAATAACTAGAATATATAAGAAGCTCCAACAACTCAATAGAAAAAATCAAATAATCTAATTAAAATATGGGCAAAAGATCTGAATAGACATTTCTCAAAAAAAGACATACAAAAATGGCCACAGGTATATGAAAAAATGGCCAACATTGTTAGTCATCAGAGAAATGCAAATCAAAACTACAATGAGATATCATCTCACTCCAGTTAAAATGGCTTTTATCAAAAAGACAGACAATAATGAATGCTGGCAAGGATGTGGAGAAAGAACCTTTGTATACTGTTGATGGGAATGTAAAATAGTGCAACCACTGTGGAGAACAGTATGGAGGTTCCTCAGAAAACAACAAATAAAACTACCATATGATCCAGCAATCTCACTGCTGGGTATATACCCAAAAGAAAGGAAATTAGTATACTGAACATATATCTACACTTTCATGTCTATTGCAGAACTATTCACAATAACCAAATATGGAAGCAACCTAAGTATCCATCAATGGATCAATGGATAAAGGAAACGTGGTACACATACACAATCAAATATTATTTAGCCTTAAAAAAAAATGAAATGCTGTCATTTGCAACAACATGGGTGGAACTGGAGCCAATTAAGTGAAATAAGCCAGGCACAGAAAGGCAAATATCGTATATTCTCACTCACATATGGGAGCTAAAAAATGATCACATGGAGTTAGAGAGCAGAATGTTTATCAGAGTCTGGGAAGGGTAGTGTGGAGGGGGAGGTAAAGAAAGTTTGATTAATGAGCACAAAAATACAGAGAGATAGAAGAAATATCTAGTATTCAGTAGCATGATAGGATGACTATAGTTAATAGTGATTTATTGTGTATTTCAAAATATCTAGAACAAGGAGGAAAAAAGCAAAAAAGAAAAGAAAATAGTCTCAATTGCAAAATAATAATATGTCCAACCAGAGCTATTGTTAAAAACCACTACTCCACTCTCTGTTCCTCTTTATATTCCCATCGCATCTTGTGCATACTTTATCTTGTCCATATTATAGCCACCTGTGACCTTGAAACTATCTATCTCTCGCTCCATGTCCTGCAGATGGAAGCTCTTCAAGGACAGGGATGTTGCCTTATTTTTCTCTATATCCCCAGTGCCTTGTACATTTTCTGGCACATATTAAATATTTGTTTAACTGAACAAAGCTGAAATATAAAGTATAAAATTAGTCCAAAGCTAAAATGTAAAAAAAAATGAAGGATAAAAATAGATTTAAAATAGAATTGTAGGAAATGACTATGAGAGGAATGAGAGGAATGTTAAAGATAAGGAAATTATACAGGTACACCTCAAATATGTGAGCCAACTAATCCAAGACATCATATTAAAGAGGTATTTCTTGGGGCTTCTCCATGCACAAATACTTATGTCAGGTTCCCATCAGGAAAAAAATACCACATTCAAATGGAGTAAATGAAGAAATCTAATTTACAATGGTGCAGATAGCATTAAAGGAAATCAACAGGAAATAGTGAAGTATCCAGGACTAGCTACAACAGGGAGCCATTGCTATCCCTAATGCTGAAGGACAGTGGGGAGAAGCAGTATCAGAAACCAGAGAAAGAGCTGCAACAGCAGAAGAAGGCTACTAACAAGAGCTAAGGGCATTGGTTAGAGTAATTGCCAACACAAAGCCCAGATGGGAGGAAACTGGGAGAATAAACACTGTGATTTCACTGTCTTCCAGTCCTCCAAATTTCTGTCATAGCCTCCATTAGCTACACCCAAGCAAAATCCAGAGCGCAAGAGCCACCCATTGATTTAGTCCATCAAGTTCAGTATTACAGGGCACAGAGCAGAACGAAAATTGTAAAAATTCGATATGGAAGAGTGAGTAGAGAACAGCCATCAGAATAGTTTATCTAACCATCCCTCCGTTAGTGGACATTTAGGTGTTTACAAATTTTTACCTTTACAGGTTAACAACAGACAAACTCTTTTACATGTCTTCTTGTACACATGTGCAAGTATTTAATACTTCCAAAGGATATATAATGAGAGGTAGAATTGTCAGGAAATATTTTTAATGTATACTACTAAATAGTCTCACATGAAAGTGCCCCCCATGACCACAAGTGCTATTTAATTGGTCAACAGAAAGAACACATTCAAATATTTATTTGTGTGAGATACTTACCAATTAGGGCAAAGGATAAATTACATTAGCTGGTGAACACAGCTTATTGATGCCTTCCTTTCTGCTGGGTTGGTGGATTCATGACCATTAAAGAGTAGAACGATCAGACCTAAAGAGCAATGGATGTCCTCATTCTAGGGCTTATATCCTGCACAAACCCAAGAATACTTCATCAGCATCTTAGTCAATAATTCTACACTCTGTCATGTCACTTGGACCTTTTTTCCAGGTTCCAAAAGTGGAATCTCTCATTTTGTCACAGAGCTGAGGAGCTTTCCAATCCATGTCTTGTAAACAACGTATCCTGTCCCACCCAGTATATAGCCTAGAGAATTGATTTAATTAGAATTTCCCTGATTAAGTTAAATTAATGGTAAAGTTGAGAAATATTCATATTGATTACTTGTTTATTTTAAACGTTTTTTTTTTTTTGAGACAGAGTCTTGCACTGTTGCCCAGGCTAGAGTGCAGTGGCATCATCATAGCTCACAACAACTTCAAACTCCTGGGCTCAAGCGGTCCTGCCTCAGCCTCCCAAGTAGGTGGCACTGCAGGAGCATGCCACCAAGCCTGGCTAATTTTTCTATTTTTTGTAGACATGAGAGTCTTACTCTTGCTTGGGCTAGTCTCCAACTTCTGACCTCAAGCAATCTTCCCTACCTGGCCTCCCCAAACTGCTAGGATTACAGGCATGAGCCACCACGCTGGCCCCCTTAAACTTCTTAAAATGTCTTAAAACATAGAATGCTTCTATATCTTTTCGTTTTGGGTGGTTTTTTTGTTTTTTGTCTTTAAGGGACAGAGTCTTTAAGGCGCAGAGTCTTACTTTGTCACCCAGGCTGGAGTACAGTAGCACAGCACGACCATAACTCACTGCAGCCTTGACCTCCTAGGATCTACAGCTAATTTTTTTTCTTTTTCTTTTCTTTTTTTTTTTTTTAAGAAACAGAGTCTCACTGTATTTCCCAGGTTGGTCTCAAACTCTTGGCCTCAAGCAATCTTCCCACCTCAGCCTCTCAAGTAGCTGGGATTAAAGGCATGAGCCACTACACATGGATCTTGTATCAGTTAGGATTTCAACAGGAAAAAACGGCACATTAAAAGAGAATATATGAGAAAAATCTAATTTACAAAAATGCTCTACATTTTTGTAAATAGGCATGATCTAATTCTAGATTTGGGGGGGGGGTGTTAAGGAACCCATAAGGGGCGTAGTTCAATGTTGCTGGCCTCACAGCCAGCAACATTCTGGCACAGTCAGAATCATGGAATTGGTGAAATAGAGAGGCCTTGAAGAGCATTTCCAGGGGAATTCATTCAATCCTAGAAACTGATTTCATCAAAACTTAATTGGAACCAGCTTACCATCTTGCCAGTTTCCTCAGCAGTGAGATAAATGACATGTGATAACTTTATATGAGCTGTGTTTGTAACTTTTTAAAAATTATACTTTGACCACTCTAAAGATATCATCAGGATATCCAGGTGGACACATCTTCTGGAGCCAATTAAATGTGTTTCCCAAACAATGCACCTGTGGGTTCTTTAAGCTCAAGCATATTTCTTCATGATTTCTATAACAAGTATCAAATAGCAACAAAACTTTACCTTTGCTAACACTCTGATTTCTGTTTTGTTTTTCTTGCTTTTGGCCAAATTTAATTCTGGTTCTGATTTGTACATGTAAAATAGGTAATTCCTCATTGGGGACAGCAAAGATTACAAATTTGATTTTGTTTTTGATCATGTGGTAATCTCTATAGGAATAGTAGGGACCTATTGCCTATGAGATGAGACATGATCAAGAGTGTGGTTTGCTAGTTTGCTTTTTTAAAAAATCTGTGTGTTATGCAAGAATTTCTCTTGATTTCACTAAAAGTAGAATAGTTCTTAGAGGTCTAGTGTGAGATTTTATATATTTGTCTATACTTTCAACCTTTTTGTAAATCTGAGTCTTTAACTGTAGCTGAAGTTGTAGAACTAAGCTTGGGAGGTTTACGTGAGACTGTATTTCATAACTGAGAAGACTTTTTCTCTCAATGTGTGGTGTGAAATATTTTCTTACTTCAAGGATATATTAATAGGATATACTAATAAATTAGATATAAAGCCTCTTCAACTATTTCTGTTAGTATTGCTTTATAGAGATTAATAAGTGTCTACTTAAATATAATATTCCCTAAATTCCCAAGAAATAGAGAAAACTGAATGTCTACTATTCTACATACACCAACTTTTTCAGAAAAAAAAATCTCATAGAAATTACCAGCTCGGAGCATTTTTATATAAGAATCCACATTCAAATAATCAAAATTGGATAGCATAAACTGATTTGACAATATTTTTATATAATACCTATAGGTCTTCTTCCTGATATTATCATAATGGAGTTTAAAGCAAGTATTTAAAATTATTAAAAATGTAAAATTATTTGTTCAATTAGAATTATAAAAGTTTTATAGTTTTTCCACTGAGATGCAACTTCTAAGATCCTTAGTTGTCCTAACACTTCATTTTAGTGTTATATACAGTAACAGTAGATAGTCTTTGAATGATTTTTAAATAAGATTGCATGTATATATTGAAACATTGGTCATGGGGGAGCAAGTGTGTGTGTGTGTGTGTCACTTTATTTATAACTTTATAGTGTGTCTATATCTTCAAATCATGTTATTATAGTAAGTATATTTATTTTTGCTACTTTAAGAATAACATTTACTGCCTTTAAGAAGATTCAAATAGGATATCTGTGGCAGTAAAGAAAGGAACACTTATACACTGTTGGTACAACCTCTGTGGAAAACAGCATGGAGATTCCTCAAAGAACTAAAAGTCGACCTACCATTTGATCCAGCAATTCCATTACTGGGTATTTACCCAAAGGAAAAGAAATCATTTTATCAAAAAGATACCTGGACATGTATGTTTATTGCAGCACAATTCACATTTGCAAAGATGTGGAATCAACCCAAGTGCCCATCAATTCATGAATGGATTAAGAAACTGTAGTATATGTACTCCGTGGAGTACAACTGAGCCATGAAGAAGGATGACTTAATGCCTTTTGCAACAATTTGGATGCAACTGGAAACCATTATCCTAAGTGAAGTATCTCAAGAATGGAAAAACAAACACCACATGTACTCACTGTTAACTCAGAACTAATTGATGAGCACACATATGCACAGAGGGAACTAAAATTTAATAGAAATAAAGCAGGGGGGGAGGAGGAGAGGGGTGAAAACCTATCTAACAGGTACAATTAATGCTATCTGGGTCACTTATAACCATGACTCAAGCATTATAAAAGCAATCCATACCCAAAGGAAAAAAAGACATTCTATAATAAAGACATCTGCACTCGAATGTTTATGGCAGCACAATTCACAATTGCAAAGATGTGGAAACAACCCAAGTGCCCGTCAATACATGAGTGGATTAATAAAATGTG
>CAUYRT010047814.1:0-60048 GCA_963574885.1 Lepilemur ruficaudatus
CCGTCTCTACTATAAAAATAGAAAGAAATTAATTGGCCAACTAAAAAATATATATGTAAAAAAATTAGCCGGGCATGGTGGCACATGCCTGTAGTCCCAGCTACTCGGGAGGCTGAGGCAGAAGGATCGCTTGAGCCCAGGAGTTTGAGATTGCTGTGAGCTAGGCTGAAGCCACGGCACTCTACAGCCCGGGCAACAGAGTGAGACTCTGTCTCAAAAAAAAAAAGAAGGACTACTATACAGTCTTAGATATCTGCAAATGTCAGGCTGGGCTGTAAATCCTCCCTGACATGGCTCTTCAGTATTTTACCATGAGTCAACTCCAACATCATTTGTACTTCAAGTGAATGATACTCATTTTTAATCAACATACCGAATTTAGTGCGTCGTCTTTTTATGCAGTGCCTAGAGAGCTTTTAATAGCAGTCCAATCACTAGATGATGTTACCACCAAAAGCAAAGTTCACACGTAGGTATTAAAATTACAATTAGAGGCACTTATTAATAATGTTTTCTGCCATCATAATCTAGCTAGATCCTTGAACAAAGAAAAATGAGAGTGGCCATGCTAGCACAATGAAGAAAAAGAAATGTAAGTTCTTGGCTAACCTTTTTATCAATGGCAGGGTCAGTGGTGTGTTTTTTAGGACAAGCATGGTCTCCTTGTTCTTCAGAGTCTGTGTCAGAGCACTCAGAGCTTCTAGTATCTTCTGAATCAGAACAAGTCTTTTCCTTAACTTGATTTTCTAGGAGTGCAGGGACCTTGAAATTATTACAGAACCATGTTACTCTAAACTAATTAGTTATCTATAATTATTAAATGTGTTAATGCCAGAATTCAGGTTTTAGCCTTGCAGGTATACTTTGAAAAATAACATCCTGTACTAAAACATCAAAACAACAGAATCAACATCAGAGAAGCAGCTTGAAAGTAGCCACAACAGTCAGGCTCCAAATGAAGGAGCCAGGGCTTTACCAGGTGACTCAGATCAACAACAGAACTGCTCTGCTTCTTCCAGCGAATCAGGAGGATTGAGTTGGGATTTGGAAGGATATGAAATATGCATAGAGTCAAAAATAAATATTTATTTGGATAGTTTCACAGCTATTTTCCTATAAACCACATTTCTAGCAATAAACTAATTCAATTGAGGGAGAAAATAATACCCAAATGAGAAATTTTCATTTTTTCCTGAAATTTGAAGTTTTTTAAAGCAGCCGGAAGTTTTCTAAAAGAGTGAGGTTTCCTTCTTATAAGATAAAACCACAACTTTAAAAGGCAATTGTACAAAAAGATTTTCTAGCTAGTGGCTACAAAATCTTGCTCTGGAATTTGAAGCACAACTTCTCTATAATACCTGTTATACAAAACTCAGAAATTCAAAATGCTAGAATTTCCTTAAATCAATTCTTCCCATAGAAAAGATCCAATTCTCAAAAAGCAAACTGTGATCCTTCACTGAAGCCTTTAATTAGAAGATTAAAAAAATATAAGGCCTGCCTTTATTATTGCCTAAGTTAGAATTACTTAATTCCTGCCCTTCTAAAATATAAAACAAAACAGGATTGTTTGAAGAAAAAACACTGCAGGAATCCAGCACGATACCACTGCTGAACTCCTGATACTGCTCTTCCACAAGCTACACACTGGTATGAGACCACATTCCATACTCTTTCTCTAAGCTGGTTGTAAAAAAGCTATCAAGAAGCACACAGCCATCCTTAATACCTTCACCAATGAAGACTAAGATACAAAATGCCTCACCTACAACAACAGAACGATTCAGAGACAGAATGAGAAATCAATCAATCAATCTCAAAATTTCACTATCGTGGTTAGAAAGAACACAAATGGACATTTCTGAAAATGCCCATACACTTTGAAAGTAATTTAATTCTAATAATACTTTACATTTTATATCCTTTAAAAGAGTTTTCACATAAACAGTAATACATGTTCTTCATACCTTCTGAACTCCTGATAAATCTTTCTTCAATCCTGTGACAGTTTGGTATAGAATCTTGCAACCGAAAAGAAAAAGACAAGAATCAATATAAAGCTAGCCAGTGAAATATACACATTGCACCTATTAAGAACACTGTGGGCTAACTTATATCTTCTGTGATTATAAATAGGCATCAAAAATTTATTTCATAGTAACACAGAGTTTATAATATGGGTATTATTCATGCCCACCAGGTATACCAAGCCCACAAGCCAAATCCAGCAGCCATCTGGTAGTTTTTACAGATAAATATTTGCGATCCATTTGATGATGGCAAATGCTAACTAAACCCCAACTGAGTGAAATATTATCTGCGCTGCCCCTCCCAATAATTCATTCTTCTGTCTTTAGTAGACTTCTATTATAGAAAGTTGTATTCAGGCTGGGCGCTGTGGCTCACGCCTGTAATCCTAGCACTCTGGGAGGCCGAGGCAGGCGGATTGCTCAAGGTCAGGAGTTCAAAACCAGCCTGAGCAAGAGCGAGACCCCATCTCTACTAAAAATAGAAAGAAATTAATTGGCCACCTAAAAATATATAGAAAAAATTAGCCATGCATGGTGGCGCATGCCTGTAGTCCCAGCTACTCGGGAGGCTGAGGCAGAAGGATCGCTTGTGCCCAGGAGTTTGAGGTTGCTGTGAGCTAGGCTGATGCCACGGCACTCACTCTAGCCCGGGCAAGGGAGTGAGACTCTGCCTCAAAAAAAAAAAAAAAAAAAAAACAGTTGTATTCAATTATTATTGAAGTACTTCTAATTTCATGAATAAAAGCTGGGGGGGAGATTTGTTCTCTCTTGTTACATAAGAACCCACATAATTGCCTCAATTTTGTTTCTTGGCTTGCAAAGCCTAAACTATTTACTATCTGGTACTTTCAACAGAAATAAATTTTACCTGAAATATATTAAGAAAAATATATGTTAATGGATTTAGTATAATAACCATTTATACCATTAACCTAGACTTCTATATGAATCTTCCTTTTTCTGTAATTATAGTCTGTTGGACTCACTCAATTGTCACCTGCTCTTATAAATACCAGTGAATTCCTTTTACATCCAATGTGTACAGGGGACATGTTAATGCAAAGGGAACCAGTTATCTCACTAGCTCAGAAGCCAGCATTCAAGATCAGAGGAACACTTCAATGGCCCAAACAGGTTTGGGACAGTCCCCTTCTTTTATCAATCTGTTTGCTACATACAAACCAAGCTACTTACATTGTCTTGTTGGGCATTCATGGCCATGTCCTCTTCCTTCAATTTCATCATTATATCCATATCCCTCTCATAATTTTTTACTTCATTCAAGGTTCTAGGAATATATGCTCTCTTAAACACCTAGCAGGGAGGAAAAGCAAAATCGAAACTGTTATTGACACACTTCTCATGTTCATGTAGCAGGATAACCTCGCCCCATCCAGTCACAGAGGAATCTATACTCTTCATCATCTCCAACATGATTCTCAGCCACGCTGTCTGCATGCACTGGTGTGACACCTGCTATGTGGTGTGTCAAAAGTTACATTACTAATGATAAAACACTAAATTTTGCATATAACTTATTTTAAGGAAGAAAAAGAACCATTACAGCAGATTCAAAGTTATCCTTAGAGTAACACTTCTTCCATTTCATTTACATTCCTAAAACCTTTCCTGAGTAGGAGGGAAAGGGATGAAGTTACAGTCGGAAAGTGCCGCCTAGCTATGCTTTACAAAGAAACGTGTCCTTATGTGGGAAATCACCTACCCAGCTGCTAACTGAAAACAAGTTGAGAACTGCTGGTAAACAAAGGGTACCTCATATTCATCGATCACACTAAGAGCTGTGAGAATTAAAAAAAAGCACCTACTACAGGATCCTTCGCAAAAACATACCTACTCCCTGCCTAGACTAATGTTATTTTTACCAAAGTATAAATATTTAAAATCTACAATACTTCTAGAATTAACACTTAAGTTACTTAAAAATTCACATTTGCAAACTAAAAACAGGCCTTTCCTTCTTCACTCATATAACCTAATAGGAGTTTTAAAAAATTTTCTCCATCCAGGACAATGAGCTAATATAACAGGTTGTTGAGTGGACTCATATAATGGAATATGAATTACGCAACTTGGCTCAGTTAAATTATGTACTCAAGGAAATACTACCATTTAAAAAATTGCTTATCTATTAAAATCAAGTTCATGCTCTAGCAACAGAGAAAAAAAGACCTCAAAACACAAATGTTTTCTAAGGCTGTGAATGGATAATAAATCCTACCTCTTCATCCACATGATCTTGGTTAGACCTTTCTTCCTTGGTCCTTTGAGATGCTATTTCCATGGCCTTGGAAAGAAAACAAAAATTACTTTCCTTTACATTCAACCTACAGAAGACACATGCATTTCCCAGTTTAAGTACAAACTTGTTCTAACCTTTACAAGTATCACGTCTTCACCACGTCTGAAAGCACTTAGTGAGCTCTAATGGTGCAGGTGAGTTCTCCAGCCAGACCTCCCCACAAAGGCTGCTGTTAGCCCAAAATGAACAGAATAAATCAAACTCTTCTTTTCTAGACTAGGGGAATCCCTAGCCCCCTTTCTTCAAAAGTAATACTACTTTTCCTAATTTTTAAATGATTAGCAAAAGTATTTACTAAAGGAAAACTGAGACCAAAAGATTGAAAGAACCATCCCTAATTCCTGAGCAGTCAGTGAAGAAAATCACAAGGAAGGCTGATTGCCCATAAACCTTGAGCATATGGCTCTAAGGCTCCTGCAATAAAAACCAACAAACGAAGCTCTTTGAGCAAACAATGACTGAAATTAAGAAGGTGAGAAAGATTCTAAAGGGTTCTTTTGGCTTGTAAAAATGAGTATGTATTCTCTACTTCAAATAGAAGAAAGGAAAGAATAACGAGAGTAGAGATTTTTAAGTGTAGACACTAAAATCAGTGTCAAAGAGTTTAGTAATAAAAATGATGTGATATTTATTAATTCAACTAACATATGTGACTACCCACTATGTGCCAGGTATTGAATGGGTATAGGTAATACACAATATACAATAAAACTCCTGTCCCACAGGAGTTCATAATCTAGTAGAAGGTGACAGAATTAAGAAGAACTTAGTATGGAGGGGCAAGGTGGCTCGCGCCTGTAATCCTAGCACTCTGGGAGGCCGAGGTGGGAGGACGGCTCAAGGACAGGAGTTCGAAACCAGCCTGAGCAAGAGCGAGACCCCATCGCTACTAAAAATAGAAAGAAATTAATTGGCTAACTAAAAATATATAGAAAAAATTAGCCCGGCATGGTGGTGCATGCCTGTAGTCCCAGCTACTTGGGAGGCTGAGGCAGGAGGATTGCTTGAACCCAGGAGTTTGAGGTTGCTGTGAGCTAAGCTGATGCCATGGCACTCTAGCCCGGGCAACAGAGTGAGACTCTGTCTCAAAAAAAAAAAAAAACAAAAACAAAACAAAACAAAAACTTACTGTAACAAGTGACACAGTATGACTACTTCTCTTGTACTTGTGTAATATGAAAATATACCTATGAAAATAATGTTTTCTGCCAAATTTCCCCTGGAGAAAGCTTTCTGAACTGAGATTTAAAGTTCACCAGGCAGGCCGGGCATGGTGGCTCATGCCTGCAATCCTAGCACTCAGGGAGGCCGAGTTGGGAGGATAGCTTAAGGTCAGGAGTTCGAGACCAGCCTCAGCAAGAGACCCTGTCTCTACTAAAAATAGAAAGAAATTAGCTGGGCATCTAAAAAAAAAACGAAAAAATTAACCGCTGTGGTGGCTCAAGCCTGTAGTCCCAGCTACTCCAGAGGCTGAGGCAGGAGGATCCCTTGAGCCCAGGAGTTTGAGGTTGCTGTGAGCTAGGCTGATGCCACTGCACTCTATCCTGGGCAACATAGTGAGACTCTGCCTCAAAAAAATTAAATAAATAAATAAATAAAGTTCACCAGGCAGAGCAAGGTGAGCAAAGGCAAAAATGGGAAGGCATTCTAGGGAAAGGGGAAAATATGAAAAGGCAGAATAAAACTTGAAAACCTGTGTAGGAGCATATATGTGCCAAATGTTCAAAATTCTATGATTCAGTGACAAAGTAAAAATAGATAAGCTGGACTACAGCAAAATGAAAAACTTCTGTGCAAAGGATGCAATCAAGAGAATGAAAAAGCAACCCATGGAATGGTAAGAAATATTTGCACATCATATATCTGATAAAGGGTTAATATACAGAAAATATAAAGAACTCCTACAATTAACTCAACAGCAAAAAACTCAAACCACTTGATTTAAAAAAAGGACTTGAATAGAAATTTCTCCAAAAAAGATATGCAAATGGCCAAGAAGCACAGGAAAAGATGCTCAGCATCACTAATCATCAAGGAAATGCAAACCAAAACCACAATGCGACCCTAATAGGTATGAGATGGTATATCACTGTCAAAAAAAAAAAACCAAAAAACAAAATAAAAGCTGGGCACAATGGTGTGCACTTATAGTCCCAGCCACTTGGGAAGCTGAGGCAGAAGAATCACTTAGGGCTGAGAGTTTGAGGCTGTAGTGAGCTATGATGGCACCTGTGAATAGCCACTGCACTCCAGCCTGGGCAACACAGCAAGACCCTGTCTTTTACAAAACCCAGAAAATAACAGGTGTTAGTGAGGGTATAGAGACAGAAAAAACAGAAAATAAGAAGTGCTGGTGAGAATGCAGAGAAATTAGAACACTTGTGCACCATTGACGGGAATGTAAAATGGTGCAGCTGCTATAGAAAACAGTATGGGGGTTCCATGAACACTTAAAACTAGAAATACCATTTGATCCAGCAACTCCACTTCTGGGTATATATTCAAAAGAACTGAAAGCAGGGACTTGGAGAGATATTTATATGTCTGTGTTCACAGTAGCTTATTCACAATAGCCAAAAGGCTTACACAAGTGTCCATTGACAGGTGAATGGACAAACGAAATGTGGTATACATGTACACTGGACTTCAGCCTTAAAAAGGAAAGAAATCCTGTCATATGCTGCAACATGGATGAACCTTGAGGACATTACGTTCAGTGAAATAAGCCAGTCAAAAAAAGACAAACGTTGTATGATTCCACTTACAAAAGGTACCTAGAACAGTCGAATTCATAAAGACAGAAAGTAGAATGGTGGTTGCCAGGGGCTGGGGAGTTGTTGTTTAAGGGGTACACAGTTTTTGTCTGGGATGAAGAGAAGATTCTGGAGATGGACAATGGTGGTGATGGCTGCACAGCAATATGAATGTACTTAGTACTACTGAACTGCACCTGTAAAAATGGTTAAAATAGTCAAGTTTGTTATGTGTACAATTTTGAAAAATTCTATATTCAGAAAGGCCCCTGAGGAAATAAGAGAAAGGATTAATGACCAAACAACTAACAGGTTTCTTACTAAACATTCATGAACTTTGATAGTCTATGTGATCTGCCAGATGACTGAAGTCAAGAACCTGGCTGCCAACGTGACTCATGAGGGAGGAAAAAAGGAAAGAACCCTTGCTCTACCATTAGATGTTTTGCTATATTTTTAATTCCTCATCTCTGAAATCAGAAGGAAAAGGTCTTAAGAAGCTGTCAAAATGAATAAATCACACTATACAAGCTGAGTTCCTCAGAAGTGTCACACAAATACAAATTCGGATTTGGGTTGAGTATCCCAAATCCGAAAATCCACAATCTGAAATGCTCCAAAATCTGAAACTTTTTGAGCACCAACAGGATGCTCAAAGGAAATGATCAATCACTGGAGTATTTTGCATTTTAGATTTTCAGATTTGGGACGCTCAACTCAGGTAAGAATAATACCAATATCCCAAAATTGGGAAAAATCCAAAATCCGAAACACTTATGGTCCCAAGCATTTTGGATAAGGGATACTGAGCCTGCACTGCTATTTTGTGTACTTCTTCTCCCTTATTACCTTTGAGAGATAAGCATCCATGTTCTCACGTGTGATGGACGGATCTGTGACAAATTCAAAGAGCTCCCGCACAGTCATGACAGCAACACTGCGCTTCAAAAAGAAATCTGTCAGAAGGAAAAACGTTAATGACAGCTTTTACAAGGATTACATTCCAACAACTTTACAGAAAAACAGGGAGATAAAAATATGTACCACCTCCCAGCGAATGGTTTAAGTGTCACTGCACCAAACAATTTAGTGACAAGATCTTATACCAACAGCTTAACCGAGTACAGAACTAAAAAATGCTATATTTCCACTCACCGTTGACATTGGCACAGTCTTTTCTCAAGAACTCCAAGGCATGTGGGTGGTCATGCTCCACGGACTGAGAAACGTCAATGATGTACACGTCTCCACCATGGTACCTTTTGGGACACAGATACAGAGGCTTTGGGATACTACGACTTTACTACATTTTTTTTGTTTTTAAAAATTCTACCTTTAGGAGCAAGAGAATTCATAAAATGACCAAGGTAGATAAGAGGCCACCTTGACTATCAAGCGTTGAAAACTAACATTTCCAAAGTCCATTAACTTTGTTGATCAAAGTAGTCAATTCTGTAGCTAAGGTCACTGGAGGCAGGGACCATATCTTACAAGGTTACCATGTGGAAGCCAACTTTAAAACTTCAGAATATAGTATGACTCCTTGGATTGGGGTTTTGTTGTTTTAATGGACATGAAATGACTTATGGGTGGTTTCTAAGAGACAAAACACACTCACAGCATGTTAAATTCACTGAGATCCGCATGGACGAGTCTGGCATCCTGATACATTCTTCTCATGTACTCAATGACCTGCAGATACAACTCCCGAGCCTTGGACTCTGATAACTGGACGTTTTTCAAGAGTGGTGCAGGCCTTGAATAAAAATAAAATAAACAACTAAGATAAAATGACCAAGTTTTCTTGCTTTATACTACACTACTACATATGTTTTTCTCCTATGACTCATCACGTGCACTGTGTGCGGACAACTTGTCTCACGGCAGATAAACCATTCCAAGAAGCTGCCAACAAACAGGTGCTTTCCCAACACACTGTACAAAACATCCCTCAAACACAGGGTCACCTTTCTGTTATTCTGAAGCATTTTGGGACTTTAAAAGGTAGAACAAATTGAAAACATGTATACACTAATACAGTAGGAAAGATTCATGAAAAAGCTATTCAAATGGGAAATATTCGTATTATATATTGGATAATTCAAAGTACTTAAAAAAATACAGTTTTAAGAACGTAATTATTAGGCCTTCCAAATACTTACATATCATCTTTACCAATGAAACCCATAACAAGAACATGACTTCTTAGCATTATTGGTTCTGGACATGGTATCTCTGCTGTGTTTAGCCTGTGACATTGTAACAGATAAAAAGACAACTGAAAACTTGAAAAGGCATCTAAATAAATTCAACAGCTACAGCCTACATGATTAATATTGCTATTAGGAGACAGCACCAAGACCTCTCAATTTTATTATTATATTTCATAAACTCTAAGACGCCAAAGATTTTAGGTGGTACCATTATGTACCCTGTAAACTGACAAAATATTGGCAATTAAACAATTATACCCCATATCTTGTAACCACTCAATCCAATTCTAGAATTGTTAAACTGTGAAAAAAATGTGCATCTTAGAATTGATAGAATAAAACTGGTATGTCTACAACTAGCCTTTGAGTTGATCAGACTGAAAAAAATGCTTCATAAAAATAGCTAGACCCATACCTAATAGCTAGCTGAGCACAAGAAGATTTCAGGACTTTCAAAATAAGTAGTTAGTACTTGCTTAATTAATACTAAACTGTCCGACGTATATCACCTGTGTACAGAATGTAAAAAGTTAAAAGACACTGAATAAAGGAAAAAAAAAACCTCCAAAATTTTAAAGAAATTTGATCTCAACTAGGTAAGAGGCCTTTTACCTGATACATAGGTGTTAGTACAAACAAAGACTATATAAATGTGTCCAAAACTATCCTGAAATAGGAAAAGGAAACCATGATAAAGAGTTTAGGACCTAACAAGATTTTGTTTAGGACTCTAATACCTATTACAAAGTGACACATCATTATCACCACCTGATTTTGTCACTATCTTGCCTAATATCCTGTAACAAACAGTTCCTTATTATCCTCAGGACAAATCTAAATGTTTTCACATGGCTTACAAGACTCTCCAAGGGATTTAGCCTTGCTAAATAAAAATGAATCATGTCAGAATTTTTCTGTATGGATTCTTAGAGTAGAAATAGACAATAGGTAGTTCTTATTTGTCCAGAAATTTGTTTCTACGGCTTACCTCATCAGAACTAGTAGCACTGAATGGCCCTAAGAAGTCTAAGAAGTCCCTACATTTGGGCAGACCCACACTGGGATCTGCTGGTAGGAAGGGCCCAAGGTGACATGCAGGGCACAACACAGACATAAGTACAACCCAGACAGTCACCTGATTAAGTTCCTCATTTCTTTTTCTGCCCAAGTTTTCACCATTTTTCTAGGGTTTCCTTTACAATAGCCATGACGAAACCTTGAACAAGAAAAGTATTTGTTACTTCAATCATTCCATTATTATGTTTTAATGTTTTAGGAAACAGAAATTAAACCAACTTGGGGACTGAGCTTACCTGAATTCCCCACTTACATACTTATCCCGGTCTTTGAACACCAAAATAGAAGTTTTATAAATTTTGATAGCTCTGCTCTCTCCATTTGCTGTGCTAGCATGGTATACATTAGCCTATTTTAAATCAAAAACGGGGAAAATTAAGTTTGTGTCAATAACTACAAACAGTGTTTTACTTTTTCAACATATTTGATTCTAACCTTAAGAGTCAAGTGAGCTGAAATAATATACATAAAGAACAACACTATCTTTTGAAGATGTGAATTAAAATATGAAACATCAAAAGGAACAGTAAATATGTCTCCAATACACAAATAGTCATGTGCTGCATGGCACTGCAGTCAACCAGACCACATATAGGAGGGTGCTCTCATAAGATTATAATACTGTATTTTTATTGTAACTTTCCTATGTTTAGATATACAAATACTTATCATTATGTTACAATTGCTTACGGTATTCAGTACAGTAACATGCTGTATGGGTTTGCAGCCTAAGAGCAGCAGGCTATACTATATGGCCTAGGTATAGCAGGCTATACCACCTAGGTTTGTGTAATTACACTCTATGATGTTCACACAACAACAAAATTGCCCAATGATACATGTCTCAGAAAGTGTCCCTGTTATTAAGCAACACAATACTGTCAGTAAAATACAATTTAACTATATGGGAGAAGTGGTTTCAAACTTTTTAATATTTCAAGTATATAGAAAATATTTAAATACATTCTTACATCTCATAATTTATAAATTGAATTTTATTGAGAACTGCTTCCCACAGAATAAGCTGCTAATTAAAAAACACCACGTCTGTCCTTCTCTATATCCATATATAAAGAAAAAAAATGAGAAAGACTCACTGATACATAGAAATGAGACCGTAAACCCCCACCTCCATTAGTAATGTTTTGATTAGGACTCAGGCCTGTAATAAGCTGACCATCTAAGCTGACTGCTGGGCACAAGTAATTCGACTTAATGCATTAATGGCAGTGAAAAGGCAAGGTTATGTGCATGACCTTCTACCTAGGCATCAATATTAATAAAGCCAATTTCAGTAATAAACTCTCTTGACCTGTATTATGGTTTTGTTTTGCTTTTCTTTTTAAAGGCACAATGCATTTACTAAGTGCCTTAGTTTCACTTGGTATCTGAAATAAGAAAACTAACATGAGAGCATTCAGTCATCCAAAGAAAAGCTCACTTCTTTCCCCGTGCTAATGCAGCCATTTATCTCTGATATGATTCCTCTAGTCAACATCTTGAACAAAATCATTCGTGTTCTGGGATCCAACACCTAAAAAGAAATGCAAAAAGTTAAAAATTCATAAAGATGGTACCAAAACTTTCTCATCAAATCCTGTGACAATTACTAAACTGAAGAACTGAAGAGCTATTCTGGTTGACTACGAGAGAGTCACTATTATGGTGCTTTTATTTACGCTGATTTTTAACAAATAAAATGTGAGGTGAAGGTCAAAGGAACCAGAGACGACAAACCAACAAGTTTATCCAGTCATGGAACTCAAAGTCTACCAATTCCAAGAGAAGCAGAAATTGACACTTAGCCAACGTTAGCTAATAGAAACGTAACACAAACTACGTAATAGTACATTTTATAATCACCACATTGAAAGAAATGAAATTAGTTTAGTATTTTATTTAACCCAATATATCAATGCTATCATTTCAACATGTATCAATATAAAAAGTTGTTAGTGAGATATTTAACCTTGTTTTTTTATACTAAGTCTTCAACCCCATTATGTCTTTCATATTTACTGCACATCTCTATTTAGACTAGCCACATCTCAAATGCTCAGTGGTTACTGCATTACAGAAGGCCCTCCAAAGGATCTAGCTTTGCTGAATAAAAATGAATTGTGGCAGAATTCTTCTGTCTTTAAACCAGGGGTCAGCACCCTACAGCCCATGGGCCAAGTGCAGGCCGCTGCTTGTTTTCTATAGCCTGCAAGCTAAGAATTGGTTTTATATTTTTATAAGGGCTTCTTAGCAAAAAAAAAAAAAAAAAGGAGAATACTCAACAGGAACTGTATGTGAATATGTGAGCCACAATGCCTAAAATATTTATCAGTTGGCTCTTTCATGAATCTGCAGACTCCTGCCATTACAGATGAGTAAATCAGGGTAAGTCTCTTTCCAAGTCACAATAGTTGATTTTCAGTAAAAAGGATTTCAAAGTCCTCTTTAACAAACAGAAGGCAATGAATTTAAGGTCTGTTCTTATCCATCTCCAAAACTAAGTAGCCAAATATTTGAATGCAATTTCAAGGGACACCTGCCAATAGGTCCTCCTGGCTCCTGTGGGCTCTCCAGCTCCTGGGGTGAGACAGTGTAAACTGGCCAAACTCAACTAATACTTTAGGGTCTATCCTTCAAGGAGTTGGCTCCGGTCACGCCAGAAACCTAAGGCTATAAACAAAACCACCTTGGAAGACTGTAGGACTAAAAGCCAAACCACAGCCATTGCAACTGAAGAATGAAGAGAAAGGGAGTGAATAGGCACTAATTTCCATTCTCTTGCTACTGCAAAGGTAAGCAAAGAGGGGAAGTCAGCTGGTTGAATACAGGAATCTAGGTAGAGACCTGTCTTTCTGCAAAACTGGTAGTTAGACAAGTGAGGGGCATAGGAAAGAGTAACACACCAAATGGCTTAAGAACAAAATAGGAAAAAAGAAATGATAAATTTATGGACAAGTATGTATTTTTAAAAGACAGCTTAAGATTCAAGCCATATACTCTACTATTCAAAATTAATTTTGAAAGAGAAAAAGGATTTTCTGCCTACGTTATTTTATGGTCTTTGAAACTTAAGGCTGCCTCATTGTGAGGTGGACTGCATTTTATTTTCAACCATAGAAATAAATCACACAAAATAAATTGGACAATGAAGACCTAGCCCCCAGCCCCTGCTTCTGCCCAATGGTGGAATTCTTTAATTGCACAGATGGTTCTGGATCTCAGCTTAGGTGCTATGACTTGAGGTATGACAGAAAGAGTGCTTAAGTCTTAATCAAGGATCTGTAGGTAGAAAAGGCTACTATTCCAAAATGTGTCTTTGTGTATATGTGTAAGGGAAGGGGAGAGAAGCGGTAGGTGGCAATAGCTATGTTCTGACCCTTTTTATTACTTTCCTCACATCAAAAATGTGAGCCAATGCTAACTTCCAATCAGGATGAAAATTAGGGCCACATTTTTCTACTTCTTGAATAGCAAAAATAAAATAAGCATAATTTCTAAACAACAAACAACAAAAAAAGAATTTCTAATAGGAAATTTGAAAGCATTACCTGTCCTTCTTTCTCTCTCATACCTACACCCCCTGCTTTGTGGCAGATACTCAATCTATCTTCTGGGAAAGCTCATATAATTCCTGTAGCCCTTGCTTAAGAAAGATTCCTGGTCTAATAATCTCTCTGCTTCTCCTAAGAAAGGTGGGTTTGCATGGCCATGGTAATCTGCCAATAATCCTATTATAAAGCAAAATAGATCTCTAAATTCAAAACTACAAAAAGGAGTAATTTTATATAGAAGTAATTTTAATCAATATTAGCATTAAGCAAGAAAGATGAAAGCAAACTACAAAGAGAAAAGAAATGCTAATTTAAAATAAGAGCTTGCAACAAATTTAAACTGTACCTGTTCTACCGTTGCTCTGTCTGCCTTATCTTTGATGCGATACCTAACCCAAAACAAAAAAGTACAGTTGACGTATTCAAAACTCAGTGAGAAGCCAAGGTAAAAAACTTCTAAATGTAGTTTATTTCATGAAAATTCCTAAGTAGGTAGTTTCTTTAATAACAGATTTTATGATCTGATTGTAGATTCTTCACTGTTCAGTGAAACTTCCTTCATTTCCCCTGAATATGCAATTCAATCCTCTAGGGCAAAAGGAGTATGGATGTAGTAAGAAAAAGTCTACCCATATTTTAGAAGCATTAAATAAAAAAGCAGCTGGGGTAAAGTGAACTACTGTGAAAAAGAGAAAACACAGAGTCTGTCTGTACTGTCCTTCAAATTATTTAATGATTTTAGTAGTACAGAAGTCTTTTTTTTTTCTTTTAAAGACACAGAGTCTCGCTATGTTGCCCAAGCTAGACTTAAACTCCTGGGCTCAAGCGATCCTTCCACCTCAGCCTCCCAATGGAATTAAAGTCACTTATAAAGCTTTCTCTTTAGAGTTATTTTGTATAAAGATACAAAGTTTTTTTTTTTTAATCATTTCAAGACAGTCATCAAATGTAGACTCTGATTTGCTTCAGCTCACAAAGAGTGACTCAATCTAGTCACTAATACAGGTTCAAACATGGACAAAGACTCAGACACCAGTGAAATAACAAACAGCTACAGTGTATCTCAAAAAGCTGATATCTGCTGGACATAGCAACAAATCAGACGAAATTTGGTTTTTAAGTTCAATTCTAACAATGTTAGTTGTATGATCTTAGTGTCATCTTCCACAATATAGTGATTATACTTTAGAGTTATTAGCGTATAATAGAAATTAGCCAGATCTTAGCCAACGGCTTGAGAACAAAAATGTAAACAGAATCAGTTCTCAGTTATATCATTATTTAGTTTTTAGTCTTCCCTTGAATTTTAAAAAACACTTCACAAAAAGGAATAATTTTTTTTATTTATTTATTTTTTTGAGACACAGTATCATTCTGTTGCCCAGGCTAGAGTGCCGTGGCATCAGCCTAGCTCACAGCAACCTCGAACTCCTGGGCTCAAGCAATCCGTCTGCCTCAGCCGCCCAAGTAGCTGGGACTACAGGCATGCGCCACCATGCACGGCTAAATTTTTCTATATATTTTTAGTTGGCCAATTCATTTGTTTCTATTTCTTTTTTTTAGTAGAGACAGAGTCTCACTCTTGCTCAGGCTGGTTTCGAACTCCTGACCTTGAGCAATCTGCCTGCCTCAGCCTCCCAGAGTGCTAGGATTACAGGCGTGAGCCACCGCACCTGGCCTGTTTTGTTTTTTTGAGACAGTCTCAGTCTGTTGCCTGGGCTAGAGTGCTGTGGCATCAGCCTAGCTCACAGCAACCTCAAACTCCTGGGCTTAAGCAATGCTATTGCCTCAGCCTCCCAAATAGCTGGGACTATAGGCATGCGCCACCATGCCTGGTTAATTTTTTTCTATTTTTAGTAGAGACAGGGTCTTGCTGTTGCTCAGGTTGGTCTTGAACTCCTGAGCTCAAGCAATCCTCCTGCCTTGACCTCTCAGAGTGCTAGGATTACAGGCGTGAGCTATCGCGCCCGGCCAGTAGACATTTGTTAATGACTTCTTTGGACCAGGCACTGTACTGGTTCTGAGAGTACTAAAATGAAGATGACTACATGATTCCTATCGACAAGGGGCTTGTAGTCTACAGGGAAAGGCAAATCTGTTGGCTAAAGAGTTTCAGGTATTTTAACAGATGTTTCTATAAGGTAAGGAGCAAAAAGAAGTGGGGTCAAACAGTCTGGAAAGGCTTTGTAAAGGGAGTGGACATTTGATTTGTCTTAATGAGTAAGTATTTGCCCGACAGATAAAGGACAGGCATTGCAGGAGGAGGGAACATTGTGAATAAAGGCATGGTGTCCTTGGGGAGCTTGGAGTAGTGTGACACTGCTGGAGCAAAGGTGGTGAGGAAACAAGCCAGACAAGCAGCCAGGGGCCGGGTGCTCCTTGTGGAAGAGTCATTGTGCAGGTGGTGAGGTGCTTTTAGACACAACGGTTCTGATTTTTTATCCTGTGATATTATTGAACCAGGGGCTGGGCACCATGGTTCATGCCTGTATTCCCAGCACTTTGGGAGGCCGAGGCGAGAGGATCACTTGAAGTCAGAAGTTCCAGAGAGCCAAGGCAATATAGCAAGACCCTGACTCTACCGAAAAAAAAAATATATAATTGAACCAGAGTGTCTAGTTCTTATTTCTTCTTTAAGACCAAATGGGGAGAAAAAAAAAAGTGCTAGAGATCTGACAGCCTTGCCTTTCCTTGGTGATTAGCAAAAAGTTTGCAACTGATTTCCTTTTTATATTTTTCCCTTTGTCTTGAAGATAATAAGTAGGCTTGTGTTGTGCTTTTCTGCTTAGCCGGATTTGGTGTCTGGATCACAAAGCAGCCCCGCAGTGCATAGCCAGAGGGGGACCCAGCCTGCTGGCTGCTGCTGCTACTGATGCACCCGCCAGCAGGAGCTTTCTGAGTGGGAGAAATGAATCTTTTACTGTTTGTGTTTTTTCTTAAATGCTTTGCCAGCCTCCCCCCCAACTTTGCAAAATTATTAATCTTTTCTTGAGAAAGTCTTAAGTGAGCAGAAAATATACTGCAAAATTTTATTGTACAGAGAGGCATGCTGGTTTCTCAGTATGAAACAAAAAAGTCTTCGTGTGCAATTGGGAACTCTTCCTTGCCTATTTTCTTCTAATGCTTTTTTTTTTAATTTTAATTTTTAGAGGCAGAATCTCACTCTGTTCCCTGGGCTACAGTGCCATGGCGTCAGCCTAGCTCATAGCAACCTTACACTCCTGGGCTCAAGCGATCCTCCTGCCTCAGCCTCCCCAGTATCTGGGACTACAGGCATTCGCCACCATGCCCGTCTAATTTTTTGTATATATTTTTAGTTGTCCAGATAATTTCTTTCTATTTTTAGTAGAGATGGGGTCTCGCTCTTGCTCAGGCTGCATTTCTTGACTGAATTACTTTTTGTTTTGAAGCCATTTTAGAATTAAAGAGAAGTTGCAGATAAAGTACAAAGGTTTCCTGCACGCCCTTCACACAGCTTCTCCTACTGTTAAGATCTTACGACCATAGCACAAGTAGCAAAACCAAGACATTAACATTGGCACACTACTATTAATTAAACCACAGGCTTTATGCGAATTTCACCTCCCCCCAACTAATGTCCTGTTTCTGTTCTGGGATCCAATCCCATTGCATTTAGAGGTCACGTCCGCTTAGACTCCATTCTGTGACAGTTCTCAGTCTCCCAGCTGTTTTGTGTAGTCTCCCCAACTGGTGTGGGAGATACAGGGGCCACACCACTTTGGCAATGAGGTGGCAAAGCTGGTTTCAGAGATAGGACAAGAGATAGGGTTGGCCTGGGGCAGGGTGAGTTTTCCTGGGGCTATGTATATGGTGAAACTTGTGCCACATTCCCTTTTGCCTGGGGTAAAGGACGATTCTGATGACCTGATGTGTGTGTGTGTCCCCAGCCCCCTCCCCACCATCACCTGGGAGCCCAGGGTGTCGTCTGCCGAGGCTACCCAGTCATCACCAGTCCATACACTATGGGCCAGCCTCCCCAAAGGCTCCCTGGCGTGGGGCAGGTGGCCCTGCGGCACTGAGATCCTCTGTCCATGGGAGGACAATGTAGAGGACACACTGCCTGATGGGCCATGGGCACTGCTGGTGGGCCTCAAAGAGCTGGTGGTGGTGGAGGGTAGATCTAGCCCCCTCAGACCCTGAGGCCCCTGGGCTGGGGGAGGGGATGTGCCTATGCTGGTCGACATCATGGCTGAGCTCCTAAGGACTGGAAGTCAGGAAGATGGAGACAGTGTCAAGCTTCAGGGGAGGTTGGGGGTAAGGGGACAGGCGGGTGGACAAATGAATGACTGGGCCCTCTTTACAACCTGCAGGAGAACAGTAGGCCTAAGGTAGAGCTGGTCCCTAACTCAGGGGCCTACGTCATGTAACCATAGCCCGATGAACTGTCACAGGTGTCACCCGACAAGCCCAGGCTGATGGCTCGGTGGATGCTCCACAGTTTCTTCTCCAGGGGGTCTGGGGCCTGGTCCTCTACCACTGGGCAATGCACTTCTGCTGACACCACCGCCAGGAGGAGCCTGTTTGCCTGCCCATTGCAGCGGACATTGCCATCAAGGTATCAGGTGGACTTTCTTAGAGGTCAATGTGTCTTGGGCCTGGTGCAGAAGAGGGACTGAGAGCCCTGATCATCCCTCGCAGGCAGGGGAAGAAGCAGCAGCAACATTCACTTGAACTTTTGGACACTGAGCCCAGTGTTTGACCCCAGGGGCTGTTCCATCTGCTTTCGACAATTGCCTCTTTCCACTGTGATAATCCCTCGGGCAGCAGGTTCAACTGTTTTGGCCACTGTGTTCCTGTAACTTGGAGAAGGGAAGCCTTAGGGGCAGGGGGCCATAGGGGATAGAGAGGATGTTACTGGCCAGGGAAGAAGGGATGGTTGATGCAGAAGTCACACACTGCTGGCTTGAGGACGGGAAACTGTTTTTGCTGTATTTTTAAACAATTAAGCCAACATTTAAAGATTGTGAGATTTCACCTGAAAGTCCACATTTCTAATTTCTCTTATAAAAATCACAAGAGCTGGCATTCTCCCACAGCACCCACTGGCAAAAGTTGAGGGATTCACCCACTTTGGTGGGGACTGTGTCCTAGTTTTGCAGTCACACACTCCCCCAGTGTTTTGCCCTAGGCAGGGGTCATAGACATTTATCGTGGTGCTTGCTCTGTTTTCCTAAAGGACAAAAACTATGTTTCCCTCCTCATCCCTCAGGCACCAGCCTTGCAGTGAGCTAGTGTTTAATCAAAGGGCTTGGGAGTGTCTACCTAGAAGCTGGAGAGGAGGAGGGGGACCAAATGGCCGTGGGGGTTGAGGTGAGCCCCAGGAGGAAGGGCTGACTAGCAGAGAATTGAAATAATCCACAGCTTAACTTCTTTGGCTAAATTTCTGAGCATGGCAGAGGCAGTTTCAAAGGGGTTTCAGGTTTGGTGGTAGGAAGACTCAAATGGGGATTAACAATGCTCCATTTGCCCGGGCGTAGTGGCTCACGCCTGTACTCCTAACACTCTGGGAGGCCGAGGCGGGAGGATTGCTTGAGCTCAGGAGTTCAAGACCAGCCTCAGCAAGAGTGAGACTCCGTCTCTACTAAAAATAGAAAAACTAGCCAGGCATGGTGGCGAATGCCTGTAGTCCCAGCTACTGGGGAGGCTGAGGCAGGAAGATCACTTGAGCCCAGGAGTTTGAGGTTGCTGTGAACTAGGCTGACACCATAGTACTCTAGCCAGGGCCACAGAGTGAGACTCTGTCTCAAACAAAATAAAACAAAACAAAAAACGCCCCATTCTCTGCCACTTGGATCAGGACAGCTGCATCCACTCAGGGGTCCTACCTACCCACCCAGGGCTTGTGGCTAGGTCTGAACCGTTTTCTTTCCTCATTCTGCCTTCCTCAACATACGTCGCCAAGGCATGTGGCTGGCTCTAGCTTCAGAACTATCATCAAAGAAGTGTGGGGCCTCACAGGGTGATCAAAAGATGATTGTAGGCTGGGCGCAGTGGCTCACGCCTGTAATCCTGGCACTCTGGGAGGCCGAGGTGGGCGGATCGCTCCAGGTCAGGAGTTCGAAACCAGCCTGAGCAAGAGCGAGACCTCATCTCTACTAAAAATAGAAAGAAATTAATTGGCCAACTAAAAATATATAGGAAAAAAAAATTAGCCGGGCATGGTGGCTCATGCCTGTAGTCCCAGCTACCTGGGAGGCTGAAGCAGAAGGATCACTTGATCCCAGGAGTTTGAGGTTGCTGTGAGCTAGGCTGATGCCACAGCACTCTAGCCCGGGCAACAGAGTGAGACTCTGTCTAAAAAAAAAAAAAAAAGAAACATGATTGTAAAGATGAACTGAGTGGTTTGAAGAAAGAGTGAGCCCTCTTCTGCTGGTTTGGTTTAAAAAACAATGTACATACTATGCCTGGATTGGCCTTTGTGGGGGAGTCCTTCCCAGCGCCCTTTTCTTTCAGGCATGGAATCCTAGTGTCTGGGATAATGAGCTACAGAGCTGAGTGTCAGCTGGGCAGAGAGGACGGGCATGAGGGGCGGCTTTTGGTACACATGACCCTGGGGAAAGAAGGGGGCAGAGGAGGAATGACAGGTGTGAGCTCTCATACTCTCAAGCTGCTGGGTGTAGCCTGTCCCCAGATTTTCATCAAGGGCCCATTGGGATCAGGTGTCTGTGGAGCCCTCTTGCCTAGGGGGAGCTTGGGCTGCGTCACTCCCTCAACAGTTCCCATCCTATGCAACTCTCAAAGAAAGGGTGGATTAAAGCCAGATGAGGGCTAATTTGCCACCAGATCTTTCTGTGCTTTCCCCGCGCCTCACTTGGCTGGGTGGAATACATTCTGAACACTCCCTCTCTAACTCAGGCATCCCTTGGGACGCAGAGGTGGGCTGGCATAACTTCTGACCCCATGTGTCTCACTGAAGAAGGGAACTTCTCTGCCGGCATGCGCATTCTGCCCACCTGGGGCTGGCCCCTTCCCTCCCAAACAATGCTGAGGAGTCAGGTCAGTTTCTGCACTTACGGCATAAAGCACATGATTTGGAATCAGCTCCCAGGAAGGGATCATTCTTTGTGACTGAGAGCAAAGCCAAGGGAAACATGTGGCAGAAAGAGGTCAGTTTGTTAACAGTCCCCTTCTCTCCACCAATCCCCTTATTCAGAACACAGCAAGGCAGTTCTCCAGTTGTGCAATCCACCCAGGAAGAGATAAATACACCTCATGTCTTCCCCCTGCTGCCAGCGCAGCGATGAGATGCAGGGCTGAGGGGCTGAGAAAGAGGCTCCCTCGCCAGGGTAGATTCAGCTGGTCTGGTATTGCCCTCAGGGCTTAAGTGTGGGTAGGAAGGGTCCTCTGCCTTACACAAAGAAGTGCTCAAGGGCAGAGAACCTGGATCCATCTGAAATCCGTGTCCTTTTTACTTTTTCAGCTGTGTGAGGGGCCACTGCTCTAAGGAAAAGCTGTTTGCTAGGAGCTGCAGGTGGCCGGTGACAAAGCAAACAGCAAGGGAACGGATAGCTCAAAACAAGTCTCATCACTGCTGAACAGAACAGTGATCCGGCTGTGTCCTTTTGAGGGTGAGTAATAAGCACATGCTTGCTACATGCTTGAGATGAGCTCCTCTCCCCTCAGCCCGGATGCTCTTTAGGCCCCCTTGAGACTTAAAACACATGTACTGAGCTAGCTCCAATCTTAATTTGCATAATGTCACAAACTGAATTGCCATTAGTTCTGGAAAAAAAAAATAATCCCCACCAAAATTTCAGATCTACAGCACTTGCTAAAACCAAAAGGTGCATTTAACTTGCTGCCTTCCCTGGGGTGCTGGGCAGGTGATAGAAACAATCAGAATCTGTGGCCAGGGTGCTCTCTTGGGTGGAGATGGGCTCCCAGGCCTCTAGCTGCCCGGCCCTCCACCTTGGCCAGGACCTTGGCCCTTGGGGAACTGCATTTTTGCCAGACTCTAGCCTTCTGTAAGGGACTGAGCCATAGGCCCTTTGGCTCTTCTCGCCAGGCTTCTTACTAATGGGCTCTGAGGCCAAAGCCTTCCTCTAGGGGTTGGAGAGATGAGTGGAGGAGTTGGCTTCCTGGTTAAGGAAGTCATTGCTGTGACTTGACTCTGTGGTATCCACTTTGTGGTATGACCAAAACTGGCTTATAGAAGAAAAATGCAGAAACACCTGCATTGGGCCCTTGCCTCTGGAGGTGCTCTGGGGGCTTGTGCCAGTGCCATGTCATGTGGCTGCGGCCCCTTGCAGGCTGTGGCCTGGACTTACTAGGGGTCAGGAGAGCAAGGTCCTACCTTGGTCCCAGAGTGGATGGCTCTGAGAGACAGTGGCTCCCTCCTCTGAGCTCTCCAAGGTAAAAGACAAAGGAAGCTGAATTGCCAAATTGCAGGTTTTGCCTCAGGCAACTAAATTTATTAGCAAGAAAAAATTTTTGTCAGCCCAGTGCTGACCAACAAAGTACATTGTTAATAAAGGATAACAAATCTGTCACTTAATTCATAAAACATACCTCAAGCAGTTACAACTAAAAATAAAGTTGGATTTTTGTTTAATTTAAAAGCCTCAAAAATAACAAGCAATATGTTTTTTAAACATGTAGTAGACACAATTGTCTATTATACAATATACACTGTACACAAGTAGAGCTTGGGCCGGGCAGGCGGGTGAGATGAGGGGGAGGGAGGGGGGTTCAGATGTGAAGATGTGTTCATCTGAACCCAGATTTGGGTTGAAGTGCTGTGTCGTTTAGAAAAGAGAATTGCTAGAGTGAGGGAAAAAACCCATATGCTCATCATTGCCCCCCAAAACCCTCAACTGAAAGCAGGCGTGGGGGAGGTGAACAACAAGGAAAGGAAGAAGGGAGCAATTAAATAAAACTTCTTTAAAGCACACACAATACACAGTGTTCATCATCTGAAGTAGAGAGTATAAGGCAACGTTCTCCATAGAAAAAGAGGGGAGTCGGAGGAGTGGGGGGGGGATCTTGACTTGTTAGTAGAAAGTTGGAATGTGCTGGAGGAGAGCTGTGGCAGGGCTGGGGCATGTGGAGTGGAGGTGGCCTGCTGAGCCTCTCCAGAAGTGGGAGCCGGCGGGGCAGGGCCCCAGCGCGTCCAGAGTGGCTGGTAGAGCCAGGGAGGCGCAGGAGAGGGGGTCATGGCACGATGCGACTCCGGCAGTGTTGGGAGTGGGGAGTGGGGCGGGGTGGGGGCTCACTTTGCTCCTCGACGGAGTGAAATGCATGTTTTTCCTTTGGAAATAAGGGTTCCCACGCGTCCTGGTTTAGAACGTCTCATTGGGCACGGCCAGTGTCCACGGTTTGGGCAGGCCTGGAGCTCGTGTTGAGAGGGGAAGGGCCGGGGCAGAGCCAGAGGGCTTCAGGAGGAGAGTACAGGGAGCAGAGCCCCTTCCCGTGGGACACAGTCGCAGAACAGGAGGGGGCCTGAGGGTGGGCCCAGGGTAGCCATGGGGGCTCCTTTCTGCCAGGGGCCCAGGCAGCACACAGACAGGGGTTGCATCTTCGGGGCCTCCTGCCTCAGTTGGCCTTACAAGTTCTTCGTGACCAGGTGGGTCTTGTAATGCTTGGTGAGGTGGTCACTCCTCATGAAGCGCTTCTGACACTGGGCACACTCGAAGCGTTTGTCCCCTGGGAAGAGGAGATACCTGTCACCCAGAAAGCCCATGCACAGACATTGTCCTGGCCCTGATAAGAAGGGGTACATGTGAGCGGCACCCAATAAAGCTGACATGACCTTGTCGCCACATTCTGCCTACCTCCTGCTTATGCATCTGCTCCCTAGTGTCTACTGATCTAAACCCTTTAGATCAGAGATTTTCATTTCTCTCTGCCCCCCATTTGACCTCTTCAGTCTACATTGTTCTCATGCCTTGTCCTTTGAGTCCCTGCACCTCAGAGTCTTCCTGTGCAAGCCTGTCCACCTGCTTTCTTCTGATCTTTGTCCCTCTGACCTTGAACCTGAATCAGCATCTTCACCCTCGCAGGAAACCCCACTCCATCCCGACCCTGCCAGCCCTGAGCACTCACTTAGTCCAAACCACACTGACCCAGCTAGGTCAGCTGCTGTGGTGTGGAGCTTCTAAGGGGGATGTGACCTGTCCACCACACTGGCCAGGAGCTGATGCCCTGGGTCACATGTCCCCCCAGCCCCAGTCCCAGGACAGGGATCTGCTCACTGGGGCCATTCACTAGGGCAATGTTCACCAATGTGTGTGACCACCAGAGACCACCCAGAACAATTTCAGATGGTAGAAAGATGAACATTTTTCTAACAGTTTTCCCTTTATTTGCCAGTACATAAAACTGTAACTGTGATATCAAATCTGTGAAATCAAAAATTTTGCTTAGGCTGGGCACAGTGGCTCATGCCTTTAATCCTAGCACTTTGGGAGGCCAAGGTTGAAGGACTGCTTGAGCTCAGGAGTTTGAGACCAGCCTGAGCAATAGTGAGACCTCGTCTCTACTAAAAACAGAAAAATTAGCCAGGTGCGGTGGCATGTGCCTGTAGTCCCAGCTACTCGGGAGGCTGAGGCAGGAGGATTGCTTGAGGCCAGGAGTTTGAGGTTGCTGTGAGCTAGGCTGACGCCACGGCACTCTAACCCAGGCAACAGAGTGAGACTCTGTCTCAAAAAAAAAAAAACAGTGTGGCAGGGCCTGAGTTTGAACCCAGCTCTACCAGTCCCTAGTTGTGTGATCTGGCTGCCTCTCCATCCTCAGCAAATGGCCATAATCAAAGTATCCTCCCATAGAGTGCTTACCAGGATTAATTTAGGTAATCTGTAGAGTGGTTAGTGCTTGACATCAGTGCTTGTTAAATAACTACCTATGCGGATATGGCCGAAGTCATCAGGTTGGGTAATGCAATGACATTATTTTGGGAAACAATAGTAATATAGGAATGGCTTGAAAGAATCTCCTGTCTAGTCCCTGGACAGTCTGTAGCGCTTGCTCAGTGTGGCAATCCCTGGCTGGGCCAGGGGTATCGATGTTCCTAAGGGTGGTAGAGTAGGGGTGGGGTTAGAGGTGGGGATTGACCCGTGTGGGTGGAGGGTGCTGACCTGTGTGGGTGCGAGCGTGCCGCTGGAGCTCGTCACTCCGCGTGAACCTCTTCCCACAGAAGAACCAGTTGCAGACAAAGGGCCGCTCACCAGTGTGCAAGCGCACATGGGCCCGCAGCAAGGACGTCTTCCGGAATGTCTTGCCGCAGTCGGGGATGTGACACACATGCTTCTTTTTGCCCTGCTCTCCAGACCTGAGCATTGGGATGAGGGTGAGGTAGAGGGAATGGGAAGAGAGGGAGGAGGTAGAAGATGGGGGCAGGAACAGGATAGAGGGGGGATGTGGGGTCAGGTCAGAGAGCACAGAAAAGGCAGACGGCAAGGTGGCACACAGCTACCAGCTAGCTCTTCCCCCCAGGGTCTGTACTGGCTCCAAGCCCTGGGCAACAGTCCCAGGCAGGGACTCGGGGAACACAGCACAGGCCAGCCTGGCAGCCTGGCTCCTCTCTTTGAGTTACCTCTTCTCGCCATCCTTGCAGTTGGGACATGTGCAGGCCATGCGGCGCCGCTTCTCCCCGGGCTGGGTCTCTCCGGCCAGGGCCTGCTCCATCTGCAGCTGGATCTGGGTGGGGCTCAGCCCGCTGATGGTTAGGTTATTCCCAGAAACATTCTGCACCGTCAGCTGCTGCTGCCCTGTGGGGATGAAGAGGGCAGGGTCAAGGCAAGGAAGCCTGAAACCTCGGATCAACCCTTCCTCCCTTCTGTACATGATAAGGATGAAAACTGTAGCAGCTAATATTTTTGAGAGCCTGTTATGTGCAAGATACCATTTTAGAGACCCTAAAAGCAGTAACTCATTTAATCTTCATGACCCCATGAAATAGGTACAATCATCACCATTTTACAGACGAAGAAACAGGCTCGAAAACATCTAGGTCACACAGCTAATAAGGGGTTGAATCCGATCTGAATCTAGGCCAACAACTTCATAGTCAGTGGCCTGAAGCACTGTACTGTGCAGGCAGAATTCACTTTAAGATGTTGCCCACATGATTTCCGTTGGGTCTTGTCTTGGGTTGTCCTGGAGCTTTTCTTCCTGAGTCTCTTCCATCCTTAGGCCTTTGTGAAATACCAACTCTGCTTTCAGGAAGGTCTCCAGGGATTTTTGTTAATAAGAGTGAGAAGACAAGTGTTATAGCTCTTTTAGAATTTGTCTAGCAGGTTTTCTGGTTTTTACTGGAAGACCCAAAAATAAAAAAATTTTAAAGAGTGAGGACACAGTTCTATGGGTTTTGGGAAAAATCAAGACCTCTAGGATGCCTTAACCTCCCCTTTTGGGGTCACCTCTAATGGGAAAACCAAATGCATGAAGTGCCAAAAACTCATTAAGGGTGAAGAGAGGAGATTCAGAGAGCTCCTACTACCTTAAAAACTGCCCCTTACCCAGGGAAAAAATGTAAGGAACCATTTCTGGTAAGTAGCTTCAATTTCTCCATTGATTATTTGCAAGGCCACTTTCACAGTATAAATCTCACCAGTGCACTGAAGTGCAGCAGTGCAGCCCTTCCCACTGCCAAGGGCTCCCTCCTTTTCTTCCAACCTTAACGCAAGGCTTTCTCCCCCAAGTAGCCTTTTTTGCATTTGGACATCAGCTGGAAAGTTCTCCTGAGTACATCTATTTTCTCCATCACATTCAAGGTCTTCAGCTGTCAGATGGGGACATGTGTCTTAAACTATCTCTCAGCACTACTGTAAGAACTGAATGAGAAGCTACAGACGGACGTGCTCTTAAACTACGATGGGCTAGATCCTCACTGTCGTTACTGGAAATCCCAGGGCTGGCCCACAGTTCCCACGTGCCAGGTGCACAGGCACCATTGCCAACACCCTGGCCACGGGGACTTCCTCACCGCCAGTGCTGGTGATGGTGACAGGCACACCCTGGACCTGGACTCCATTGATGTTGATGGTCTGCATTGCCTGGGCAGCTGCCGCCAGCTGGGCTGCATTCAGGCTGATGATGCTCCCAGCAGGGGCAATCTTTGGCAGGGGACGCTCTTTTCGGAGAATTGCAGCTGAGTGCTTTTTGCTGGTCCCGCTCAGATGGGGAGTGCGGGACGCAGGGCTGCTACAGGTGGTGGTAGAGGTGGTCGCAGCTGTTGCTGGGGGACTGTCCTGGACAAGGACCGTCTGTACCTCACCGGAAGGCGTGCGGATGTAGACCTGGGAGGCACCAGAGAGAAAAAGTCAGTGCCCAGGAGACAGTGGGCTCCTGGAACCTTAAATCTCCTTGCCCAAGTGAGAACTGGAGTGCCTCTGTTCTCACCCAAACCTCCATCTCTGCACTGTTGATGTTCAACAAAGGGATGATGGCATCTCTATACTAAGCTGGCAAATGTTGACTATTATTGATTTGATATCAAACATTTAATTTAATTTACTTAGCATATAAAAATATAATTGTCAAACCTCAGAATTGGAGAATTAGAAGGCAGTGCACTTGTGACCATCAAACAAATGAAAACAGGTTCATATTAGTCTTTGAGAGCCACATATTAATGAAAAACAATTTTTCTCTGATTCAGATTGGACAAAATAAAATATAATGCTCATTATTGGTGAGACATCAGGAAATAGGCAATCACTTGTATGTTAGGAGTATGATTTAGGCTAGTCTTGCTAGAAGGAAATTTGGGAATATGCATCAAAAGCCTTAAAAAATGTATGTTAGGCCGGGCACAGTGGCCCACGCCTGTAATCCTAGCACTCTGGGAGGCTGAGGCAGGCGGATCGCTCAAGGTCAGGAGTTCGAAACCAGCCTGAGCAACAGTGAGACTCTATCTCTTCTAAACATAGAAAGAAATTAATTGGCCAACTAAAAATATATAGAAAAAATTAGCGAGGCATGGTGGCACATGCCTGTAGTCCCAGCTACTCGGGAGGCTGAGGCAGAAGGATTGCTTGAGTCTAAGAGTTTGAGGTTGCTGTGAGCTAGGCTGACACCATGACACTCTAGCCCAGGCAAAAGAGTGAGACTCTGTCTCAAAAACAAAAAAAAAAATGTATGTTAGAGGCTGAGTGGGCGACGAGGAGGGTGTCATGGGGGAGGGGCTGGCAGGAGCAGGCCGAGGAGGGTGTCCACATGGGAGAGTTGGTGGCTGTGGGAAACTGGAATGGAATGGAATTATATTAAGGATAATGGGAGTGAGGGCTCTCACTGTCAGAAAAGGGAGTTACATATATGGAAAGGGAGAAAACTAGACAGAACCCAGTGGTGTAGGATGGGAATTAGAGATATTGGTGGAAACTTGTAAGTTTCAATATATATAGATGGGCTGGGCGTGGTGGCTCACGCCTGTAATCCTAGCACTCTGGGAGGCCGAGGCAGGAGGATTGCTTGAACTCAGGAATTTGAGACCAGCCTGAGCAGAGCAACACCCCTGTCTCTACTAAAAATAGAAAAAATTAGCCAAGCATGATGGCATGCGCCTGTAGTCCCAGCTACTCCGGAGGCTGAAGCACGAGGATCACTTGAGCCCAGGAGTTTGAGGTTGCTGTGAGCTAGGGTGATGCTATGGCACTCTAGCCCAGGCAACAGAGTGAAACTCTGTCTCAAAAAAAAAAAAAAAAAAAAAAAGCAGGTGGGTGAGCCAGTTTTGACTTGATTGCCACAGACTGCCAAGCTCTAATATAGAATATAATATACTTTTTAAAAATGTGCATATCCTTGACCCACTTTTAGGAATTTATTTAGCTATAAGACTGGAAACAGCCTGGACAAACAGTTAATAGTGTATCAGTTGTATAATAATCAACACACTGGGATAATGAAAAACATATAGTCATAAAAAAATAATATGGTTAAATTTTTTTGCATATTTATGATTACTTCCTTAGGAAGACATGGGTTTAAGTCCTGCCTTCATCGATCTCAAGATACGGGACCTCACAGAAGGGAGGAGAAGCATTGCTGAGGATGTGCACCTAAGCAGGTATCTCCTCAGTTCTTCACCTGTAAGGTAGGTCTGTTAATGGGACCTTGCAGATACTGTGCTAAATAAACAATTTATAAAAAATCAACTGGCAACATAAAATATACCAGAAGGGAGGAAGGGAGGAGGCATTTTAGGGCAGACCTCTTTTTTCCTCCTGTATGACTTCTCTAGGGCACTTTTTCTCCACCCAGCAGATTGTACAAGTTCCCACTGTTAACCACTGTCTATGGATGACTAGATCATAAATTGCTCAATGGCAGGGGCTTTTCCTTTTTTTTTTTTTTTTTTTTTAGACATGGTCTTACTCTGTTGCCCTGGCTAGAGTACAGTGGGATCATCATAGCTCACTGCAACCTCAAACTCCTGGGCTCAAGCAATCCTCCTGCCTCAGCCTCCTGAGTAGCTGGGGCTACAGGTGTGTACCACCACACCTGGCTAATTTTTGTATTTTTTGTAGAGACAGGGTCTCACTATGTTGCTCAGGCTGGTCTCGAACTCCTGGCAATCCTCCTGCCTCAGCCTCCCAAAGTGCTAGGACTACAGGCATGAGCCACCGTGCCCGGCCTATTTTTTTTTTTAATTAAAACAACAACAAAAAAAAACTGGCCGGGCGCAGTGGCTCATGCCTGTAATCCTAGTACTCTGGGAGGCCGAGGCGGGCAGATTGCTCAAGGTCAGGAGTTCGAAACCTGAGCAAGAGCGAGACCTCGTCTCTACTTAGAAAGAAATTAATTGGACAACTAAAAATATATAGAAAAAATTAGCCGGGCATGGTAGCACATGCCTGTAGTCCCAGCTACTCGGGAGGCTGAGGCAGGAGGATCGCTTGAGCCCAGGAGTTTGAGGTTGTCGTGAGCTAGGCTGACGCCACGGCACTCTAGCCCAGGCAACAGAGTGAGACTCTGTCTCAAAAAAAAAAAAAACAACAAAAAAAAAAACAAATCCAAAGCATGAAGCTTTTGCTCTATTTTTTTTCTAACAGGTGTATGGTTTTAGGTCTTACATTTAGGACTTGAATCCATTTGAATTAATTTTTGTGTTAGGCGTTAGGTAAGGATTCAATTTCATTCTTCTCCCAAAGACTTTTATGTAGATGTTTACAGCAACATTATGAATAATAACCCAAAAGTAGATACCATCCAAGTGCCCATCAACTATTGAGCAAACAAAATGTTCATGTATATTCATACAATGGAATATTATTCATCACTATAATGAACTATTGATATGTGCTACGACACAGATCAATGTAAAAAAATTATGCTAAATCAAAGAAACCAGAAGCAAAAGACCATATATACCTACATGATTCCCTTTATATGAAATGCTCAGTAAACGGAAATCCATAGGAACAGAAAACAAATCAGTGGTTGTCTGGGGTAGAGACTGACTACAAATGCCCAAGAGGGATCTTTCTGGGGAGAGTGAAATGTTCTAACACTGGCTTGTGGTGATGGTTACACAATTCTTATAAATGTACTAAAACTTCTTGAACTGCTTAAAATGGGCAAATTATGATATGTGAATTAGACGTCCATAAAACTGTTAAAAGTGTTTAAAAGCTCTAGGTAAAATCGACCAACCAAAAAGCAAGCAAACCTAATACAAAACAATACATGTCATATCAAAAATGTTATATATCCGTATGTATATATGTATGTATAGATGCCAGCCTTGCCTTGAACCTTTTAGTTTCCCAGAAGCAAGGCTACTTTTGTTGAGTAAAAATCAACACAAGGGCCTTGTCCTTGGCAAATGTTAGGTGCATCATACACTGTGTATGCCTAAACAGTTGTAAGCTCCTTTAGATGTTTGTGTCTTCTATTTATTTGCTAACATCTTCCTATAACTCCCTCCCCGCCCCCAAGAATCCACAAACAGAGCTCAGTCAATGTTGACTGACACCCCTGAAAGAGCCTGTTGTCCCCTCCCAGTGGGGGGAGAACTGCATGTAATCCTTTCTCAACCTAAATTCTTGTGGGAGGAGAAGAAGGGCACAGAGCCATGTATCTGATCAGGTTTGAGCCTCTCACAGGGGCCAGCAGAGACCATTCCGGTCTGTAACTACAATTGTCACACATTCTTACTCCAAAAGGGGCTTTCAGAGGTCACCTGGCTGAGCTCACCGCTTCCCAGCTGGTGACCACCTGTCTTAGTGACTTTAACACTCTGGATTCAAAATAGTAAAAATGTGTGCTCTTACTTCTTTGGCTCAAGGCAAGGTTTAAAGATTTAAAGGTCCCTGGGTTCTCTGGGTAAGAATTTCTCACTGTGAATATAAAGGATTCTTATCATTACCAAAACATTCTGAAAACAATGCTGTTTCTGGCACTTGACCCAATTTCATATCTGCACACACGATAACTATGCATCGAAGCCTGACTATCTAATGTTTTCAAGGCTCCAAAAAGCATAAAGTGATAAATAAAGGGTATATTACAGACGGAATTTCTCTGCAGCCTCACAATTAGGCTTCTGAAAACACCATAAGCAAAAACACTACGTGAAAAGAACCAATAAATTCTGCATTGTCTCAACTTTTCTTCTCCCTGACTCCTCAAAGTCCTCAGGCTTAAAGCCCCCAGGGAACTGGCAGGTGTAGGTTTCCATGGAAACCAACCCCCAAAGAATGAAAACCCAAAGAGAGAATTGTGTGAAGTGCCCTCACTCCTGTGTAATTTCCTTGCCAACAGTTTTCGAGGTCAAACTGGCTTATTTCATGAAATTAGAGGCCCTGCTGTCAGGATTTCCCCAGGCAAGGAGGGCTTGCTCAGTTCCATTGGCTATAAATCCACAGACGGGTTATTTTCTCCTTCTAGAAGCAGAGCCTTGCTGTTTCGCCTGACTTTCAAACACCTTTTATTCTGGCCTTATTCTGATTAACTAGAGCCATGCCTTTTTTCACATTTAGATTGGTGTGTGCTTCCTTTAAAACATTCATTAAAAAATAAGATACTACTTAATAAGGTTCTTGAATAAAATATTCAAAAATACCTTATTTAAAATACTTTTAGAAACCATATTGAAAAGAGTCATATATGTATACGTAATATGTATATGTATATGTATGGTTAAAATTTTTTTTAACAGTACAGAAAGTAAAAAAAGGAACAAGGAAAACCTCTACACATCCCTCCCCCCAAAGGCAAAATGAGTAAAAGTCTTAGGAATCAGCCTGATTCTGCCAACATTGTCCTGAGGGCGCATCCTCATCAGTGTCTGTCAGGATGGAGTAATGGGCCTTAATTTTGGAAAATCTCTGAGCTTGAACTCTATTTGGGAACTCTACTGTATCTTGCTCTTGTAATTCAATAAAAATAGAGCTTAGAAGACTTTATCAGCTCACAGACCCAACTCACGTAGTAGATCAGAAGTTCTTGAACTTGAGAACACATGCGAATCACCTGGAGACATGGCGCACCTCAGCTGATCAGGTGCTACCCAGAGAATTCCTGATTTAGCAGCTCTGCTGTGGGGTCTGAGAATTTGCATTGCTAACCAGCTCTCCGGTGCTGCTGAGTGCTGCTTGGGGGACTACCCTTTAGGTAGCAGTGTGATAGACTGTTCCAGGCAGATGTAGAGATCCACCTCAGCAGTTATAATACATTGAGTTATAATCATTTGAGTTTATCCTATTTTTAGCCAATCTCATATTGTGGGATACCTTGAAGTTCTTTTCATTATCTCAATGTTATACTCACAACCATTTTACGATGAAATAATAAGACTAGCCACCCTTTTTGAATATTTACTATGGGCCAATCACTGTGAATTATCTTATTTTACTCTTACAGCAAGCCTATCCTGAAGGTATTAATTACCATTATCCTCATTTTACAGATGAGACAACTAAGTCTCAGAGAAATTAAGTGTGATTAGGTTAAAGTCATCCAACTACTAAATGGCGGAGACGGAGTCTCTAAAGAAGATTCATCTGATTCCAGAGCCCATGGTCTTCCTGAGTCTCTGCCCACAGGAAATTTACAGCTATTGGGACAATTAAGGATGAGACACAAATGAATAAGAATAATAAAAGTTATAATTTTCACAGGAAAGACAGAGGAGAGAAGTTGGTTTAATCAAAGAAGGGGTCAGACTATGCAACTTTGCATCATATAGAGCTCCGTGTTTAAAAATGCCCCGTTTGCTTTAAGCTCTACTGTATCAACTTGAAATTTTTAGTATTTTTAAACAATTTTCATTTTGCATTGGGCTCCCCAAATTATGTAGCCACTCCTGGAAGGGTTAATTTACTCTTCCAGCTTCAGCTAGCCAACAGCTTTAGCAATGCCTTCATAACCACTAAACTCGCGTGTCTATCCTGTTCGTTCTTCAAGGTTTACTGTGTCTTCCTGAGGGGGAGCGGTCATTTTAACGGATGATTTTTGCAAGTTTTTATATCCTACCCTGCTTTATTTTTAATCTCCCAATGGATACACTCTTGGGCTGATTTTTCCACCTTGAATACGTTCAGACAAAGTATTCATTTGTCAAGAATAAACATCATTAGGAAGATAAATCTGAATGGAGATAATGCCATATGCAACTTTCCAAAATCAGCTAGAAACATTTTTTTTGTGTGTTGGGGGGAGTGGGAAGGAGGGGAGGAATCATTTGTTTTCTGTATCTCCTGCCCCACAACGGTAGTATATCATTATCTTAACTATAGTTTACAGCCTCTAAAATTTATTCTTATATAAAGCAAAGTAGAAATTCTAAAATCTTGCTACATTAGCTAATTTTCATATATTTCCCAGGGAGAAAGAATTATTTCCACTTTTATACACTGAAGCTTGGAAAATTCCATTTTGAACGCAGTGCACATCAGCTATGCCCCAGGGGAGTGTTGCCTTGTGTGTTACATATTTCACGCCATAACAATGTTATCCGATTTTATAATTAACATTAAACTTTTATAGGAAAAAGTACCTTGTTATACTAGTTGTTAACCTTTGGATGTATTTAAAGCTCATTTCATAAGGAGCCATATGCCTCTTCATCACCGTCCTAAGTGGGCTCTGTTGCTAAGTGTTATGGGATCTGGTAATAAAAGATACATACACAATGTGTATGCCCAACACCAGGGGCAGAATTAAGGGAGCAATGGGAGCCTTAACTCTTGAATTTCCTGACTTCTGTGGGTTTCGTTTGCAATTTCAACATTCCAGTAATATTTCCTTCTCTCACACCCCCTCTGTTTTCGTGCTTTATTCCTTAACATCCCCACCTCCTCTCCAGCCCAGATAATCACTATTTAAATATTCACATTCACTTTCCTACCACACTGAGTTGCATGATTAGTTTATAATGTATTAGTACGATCACTGATGAAGCCTGATTATTGCATAAATGTTTCTGATTCATGGCTCATGGACGCAAATCAGTCTAGGACAGGACAGGTAGTAAGAAAACACAGGTGAGGCCGGGCGCGGTGGCTCACGCCTAAAATCCTAGCACTTTGGGAGGCCGAGGCGGGCGGATCGCTCAAGGTCAGGAGTTCGAAACCAGCCTGAGCAAGAGCGAGACCCCGTCTCTACTAAAAAATAGAAAAGAAATTAATTGGGCAACTAAAAATACATATAGAAAAAATTAGCTGGGCGTGGTGGCGCATGCCTGTAGTCCCAGTTGCTCAGGAGGCTGAGGCAGGAGGATCGCCTGAACCCAGGAGTTTGAGGTTGCTGTGAGCTAGGCTGACGCCACGGCACTCTAGCCCGGGCAATAGAGTGAGATTCTGTCTCAAAAAAAGAAAAAAGAAAAAAAGAAAACACAGGTGAACCTAACATCTGTTTAGATGGTTTTCCAAATTTTAAGCAGCTAAAATAAAGGTAAGTTCTCAAGTTTATATTTAAAGTAAAAATAGAAAATGATTTTAAAAAAATGTCCATTGAAAATTTTTTACATCATTCCTAAAGAATATGTGTGCATGTGTGTTTAATATAAAATAATCATCTTTACAAAAGCTAAATTTAAATAATTAAGCCAGATCAAAAGAAGAAATCGAGGAAGAACCTTTCTGCTGACAACAGGGAAGCCAAACCACCCCTGTCCTAACACAACCCTAGTGATGAAAGGGGACCGGATCAGGAAAGCCAATGTGTTTCTTTTTATCTTCCAGAAGTTTCCTTTTTTTCTGTTTTAATATTAAGCATTCAAATATTAATTTATATTAATTGATTCTTTGGCCATGAGGAATAAGAGAAATAGTGAAGTCTTATAAGATAGAAGGTGAGGTTTCAAAGTCAGCACCTGAGTTAAATTTGGTACAAACTTATATTACTGGTATTAACTCACATTTTTGTAATATTTATATTCAGAAAGGTAAGACATTCTGATTGCATTATTATCAAACTTCTAGGAAAAAGTAGTGATTCAATTAGATGTTGTAGAGCCGAAAGCAGTGCTTCTCAAACTTCAAGCCTATAAATCCCCTGTCAAATCTTCTTAAAATGTAGATCTGGTAGGTTTGAGGTAAGACCTGAGATTCTGCAACTCCAACAAGTTTGCAGGCCACGCTGCTGCTATCGGTCTGCAGACTATATGTTGGGTAGCCCAAGTCTAATGGAATAAAATTGGAAACTGAGAAAGGGGTGCCCATGACATCTACCTTTAATTCTGCCCTTTTTGTGAGAAATGTCTTCATTTCAGTTTCTTTACCTGCCAACAAAATGAGGTTATATTGATAAGTTTCTCCGACAAATAAATGTTTAATCTTAGTTGGAGCAGATGCACAAAATACCTTTCATGTGAAAATATTTATGTTACTCTTTAAAATATGTGCATGCATATTTTCCACTCAACATTAGAAAAATGCAATGCCGAAACTGTTAAGAGCTACTATCAAGGTATGAATTTTGAGTTGCAGACTCCAGGAAACAAAACTACCCAGGTGAAAGCATCTCCAGTGATGAATCAACTCCTGATTGGCACTCTTTTGTGATTGACACTTTGTCTTTTACTTTAAAAGAGCTCCACCAAGCTGAAATTTTATAACCTTATTTAGTGTAGCCTGCTCATTATTTAATTATCTTTTAAATTAAAAACCAATTCTTTATGTGTAATTTAAACTCTGCAATTTAAAAATTCTGTCCCTGTATAAGAACTCAGCTGAGGGAGAGAATATAAATCCACTATTTAAATCGATTTATTTCCCATAAGCCATGTGATTTCCTTTCAATATATCAAGGTATTTTGGGGGTTAAAGACAGTTTTTTTAATAATGTAAATTCTGTATCACAAATATTATGACCTCTAGTGCCAGGTACTATCATTTTCCTCTAGAATAGAGCATTCCATTGGAAGTCACCTAATAATTGAAGTTTCATCCTCCTTTATTCTGTAAAACAGTGTCTAATATTTTGACTCCCTAAAAATACATCACCACACTTTGATAATTTAAAGATTCACATTTTTAAAAATATTCATACTCATTTTCTTTTGTAACCTAGATTAAAGTTTTCCACCTGCTAAGATAACACGGAAAAGAATAGTACACATTATAAAGGAATTTAAAATTTAAATTAACCAATGTAATGAAAATGAACAGTTCTTTCTTTCAGGGGCAAAATAGACTTGGAAGCCCAGAATCTTTCTGTAGAAGAAGCTGCTTTTAGATATTTGGGTTCTATATTCTTCCTTTACCAGAAGGATGGAGACAGGGTCCCCGATGAGGGTGGGGTGAGAGCTAAGGGCGTTAGCATGCTGAGAGTTCAGGGTGAGGCCGCTGACCAGGGTACTGAGAGGGGAAATTCTTAGAAGTGTAGTTGCGTGCCCATTCCAGTGAACAATGAAGATGGACAAAGCTATGCATTGAGCCTCCTGCTCTTCCCACCGGGATGGCCAGTGTGGAGTCCAGTGGGTGATTAACAAGCGTAGTTGCCTTTGTAGATGAAACAATAGTAATTTAGAGGAGAACTGCAATTTATTGGGATGCACTGCAAGACTTCCCTCTAGGAAACAGTAGTTAATATTTTCTATTTGTCCAATTAAATTTAAAAGATGTTAAAAAATATATTTTGGCTCATGTCTTTCTACAATAATGCATTATCATTTATGGATAGAAGCTCAGTGCATTGTTTTCTTTGGTCCAATTCCTTTGGTCCAATTAAAGAATCTCATTGCTAACCATGTTATTTTCAGTGTGTATCATTTGGAAATTGCATTTTTAAATACTTTTAATGCTAAAGAGCCCCAAATCATAGTGTATTAAGCCAGTTAATTGTTTTTTCTTTCATATGACAGGAAGCTTGGAAGGAGGTACAGCAGTGATTTCCAGTGAAATGGAAATTCTATAGCTCTACCAAGGTCTTAGGCTTGTTCTTTCTTTCTGTTTCACCATCATTTGCACAGGTGCTTCTCAAAGTTGCCTCAGAATTGAAAGATGGCTGCCACAGCACCAGCCATAGCATCTGTTCTATAGGCAGGAAGAATGAAGAAGGGAGAAAAGATTCCTACCAGTTCAGCCAGCCCCCTCTGGATAATTCTCCCAGATGTCCCACACAACTTCCTCTTCCATCATACTACTCACACTCATCTAGAGAGGCTGGGAAATGCAGTTTGTAGCTGCCCTCGACAACACAGGGACTCCGTTAGTACGAAGGAAGGGTAATATGAATACTGGGTGGGCAACTGGTAGACACTTGCTACCCATGTTTGGCATTTTAGTGCAAAATGATAAGGTAGAGTGCCTACTCTTAGAAAAGGACATTCAAGATGGTGTTGTCTATGGGCTGGATGGATTTCCCTTCAGGAAGTAACTGGACACATCCCTGAGACGTATTACAAAGAAAAAGAAAGAAAAGACAGAAAGGGAGAAAGAAAGGAAGAATGCAACTGCTCCAATTGTGGCAGAGTGAAAGGTGAACCCTTAGGTGTGGCAGTTGCAGAATGTTGATAGAATTGTTCACTCCTTCAGTGCCCCCTTGTGTTCAGTGTACTGTAACGGAATAACACAGTGAAGCAGTCAAGAAAGAAACTTGTTGAAAAAGCCCCCTCCATAACAGCTACAGTGTAGCAATGTGTGGTTTTAACTACTAGAAAAGGAAAAGATAAAAATAAAAAAATACAGTGTATATCTTCATGATATTGGGACAAAAAGTCACAATGTCAGGGAGGCATACCTTTACTGTGCTAAGTGATTCCCTTGTCACAAGGATGTTGTACTTACTTTTAAATTGGGAGTCAGTCATTGGTTTTTTTTCACTCTTAAATTTACGCTACCTCCCTACCTATATATATGTAAACTCAATTTAAGCCAGATGCAGGGGTCTTTTTTCTTTTGTTGGTTTGTTGGTTATAATTTTCTATAACTCTCTGAAAAGCATTGATATGTGTGTTACAAATTTACCAGCAGCACTGTCATCCAACAATTGGTAAAAATTTGTAGCAAAAATAAAGCTCTTGTTATGGGTAGGCACATCCTCAGCATTGTGTTGGCCCTACAGATCTGGACTCTCAAATTGCCCCAGGAAAGTTCCCCAGGAGCAACTTTTAGAGCTGTAATCATCGATACAGACGTACTTACCCAATTTCCTCTTTATACAGAGGAAGAAGCCGAAGATACAGAGCAGAAAAAAATCCTCTCCCAGTCACATGTGCTAGAGTGGGATGAGAACTAGGACCCATCCGGCATTCACGCTCACTCCAAACTGCTGCCATCATTTGCAGAGACTCATAGGTACAGCTGCTTGCTCAAGAGTGTGACTGCTCCATGGCAGGGCTGACATTCAAGCTCAGAGTCCCTGACCCTTTCTCCACTGCTCTTGGCTGTCTGGTATGTTGTCAATCTACCTTCCTTCTCTCACATGAAGACCTGACCCACTCCAAACCTCCTTTGGGGAAAAAAAATGGGTCAACCATGAATGCCATTGTCAATAGGAAAATTACAATCTTTCTTCCACTTAAAATAAATTTTTGTCAATTTAAACTACAGTGGAAGAGTAATTCACCACAGGGGAAGAGGAATGAGAACCTTTGGAATTTATTTTCAATAAAAGATTCTGCAGCTAGAAGGAAACTCCTGAAAATCTAGTTTTATTGACGCCTGTTAACATGTATACTCGAAGCAAGAGTATGAAGCTCTTAAAATCTGCCCTGTCAAAAACTTTACAAAGTTATGTAGGGAATTATAAGTACATAAGATGAAAATGAACACCTTCCCTTGGTAAATGTATTTTAGGAGCATTGAGAAATTATAAAGAGAAAGGTGAGAGTAATAGAACTTCACCTGGCAATTTTCTGGGGCATAAAGAGAGGGCTAAAAGGCCCAGGGCTATATAAGAAAAAAAAAAAAAAAAAGAAGGGCAACACACTGTTAAGTAAAGTATATAACATCCTGCCCTGAAAGTCTTATATTTTGGGGAAGACCTTTTACCTTCCTTGTCAATCTGATCGTATTGAACAGTTTAATAAAATTAAAATAATAATAATAATCTTTGTGTTTTGGTCAGTAAAAACCTAAATGCAAGTGGAAGATCTACTTGTTCTATACTAATATAATAAGGGGGAAAGTGGGAAAATCCAATCAAGATGTGTTTCACTTTATCTCTAACTTGATATTGCTTTCAAATGGATTGCAGAAGAGATTCATGGCATTTCTACTTGAGAGTCTTATTCAGTCACCACTTTGTTATGAACCCTTTCCTTACCTGTTTTTTGAGATGAGGTCTTTCTCTGTCACCTAGGCTGGAGTACAGTGGTGTGTTCGTAGCTTGCTGCAAACTCAAACTCCTGGGCTCAACTGACATTCCCACCTCAGCCTCCCAAGTAGCTGGGACTACAGGTGTGTGGGAAGTACAGGCTCATGCCACCATGCCTGGCTACTTTTTAAAATTATTTTGTAGAGATGAGATCTTGCTATGTTGCCCAGGCTGGTCTTGAACTCCTGGCCTCAAGCAATCCTCCAGCCTTGGCCTCCCAAAATGCTGGGAAGACAGGCATCAGCCACCATGCCTGGCCCCTTTCCTTACCTAAATCCATGCATAAGTGGCATTTATAGCCTTGTTATATCCAACGGTAGTGAATGGGTAAGTATAAAGTAGAACACTTAACACCTACTTCCTTTGTTCAATTATGTGTTTGCTCCCCCAAGTATAATTTGCAGGCTGATCACAGCAGCATCACTTGGCAGCTTGTGTTGAAATGCAACACTCAGGCCCTCACCCTGACCTGCTGAATCAGAACCAGCATTTTCAAAAGATCCTTGGGGTGAATTGTACTCACATTAAAGTTTGAGAAGCTGCCCATCATCTATATATCACTGCTTCACATGGAAATGCTGATCACAAAGCTGATTAAGTCTAAGATATACTTCATATGACTTACATGCCTACTGTGGAAAATATCTGGAAATGTCTAGGAATAAAATTTATGAGATTATCTGTGTGTATATAGCTTTCTATGTCTCTGCTTGACTTTTCTTTTTTCTATTTTATGCCAACAACTATTTTATTGAAACATCTTGGCTTTTTGATTGGTTAACTGACTTATTCATTCCACAAATCTTTATTAAACACTCTATGTGCCAGGAATAATAAAAAGATGTTGAAGACATGCTTCTCTCCTTGAGAAGTTCAGACTCCGGTGAGGGGAGCAAAATTCATGTTTCAAGGAGCCCTAGCTCAGATGTTCTTCACTTCAAATGGGTCACAGACCTCTTTGGTGTCATGACGGAAGCTAAGGAAACTTCTCCAGGACAATATCCACAATTTTAGGGAATTCCTGGTAGCACTGGAGCCCCTGTATAGAACTCCTTGAGTAGGTTTTCCTAATCAGAGTCTCACCGGTCACGGTGTCTGGGATTCATGCATCATAGAGGTATTCTAAACCTCCCCAAATCACATATAAAATCCTATGTTTATGTGCATTTTTTTCTGCGAGAACAAAGCATCGTTTTAATCTGTTTAGCAAAGAAATCCATTTCTCAAAAAGCAGGTCCAATAGGTAATAATAATATTGAAAGTTTAAACAGGTTTCTACTACTTAGAAAAGTCTTCCTGTGTTATCCTTAGTGACTTGAGAGAGTGGAATAAGCTGGAGATTCAGGGTGGAGTTAGCTTTGCAGTCAACTGACCTTTTCTTACCTACTGAGAAATCACACCCTCGAGGGGCCCATTTTCCGCCCCCTGGACCTACCAAATTTACAAGTGATTCTGGAGATGTGTTCTGACTCCTAAATCTTATCCCTCCTTGAGGATTACCAATCAGCTCCAACATCCCAGGCGGCCAACCTCCCAGGTTTCCTGTAGCAGACAGAGTAGATCCACTCTGTGAACCTTCATGACCACTAAGAAAGAAAAGAAAAAAGTGGTATTAAGGGGAGGGGGGAGGAAGTTAGCGTACACTGAAAGGAGGAAATGCACTGCCATGACATCCTCTTTCAAGGATAGTACTAAGGAAATTCTATTTTTAAAACAATGTGCTGAAAATACTGCTGAGATGTGGGCAAGCTTTTCCTTTGGGCAGGGTGAATTAACAAATAATTTGAAGTTTGCAGTTTGAACTTCAAACTTGAACTAATTTGAATTCGAAGTTTCATTTAATAGGACTATTTAAATAAGAGGCTCGGCTTGCCTAGGGTCACCTGGTTAGTAAAGCTTCTGCTCTGTTTCATAGTGTTAGTACTTCAAAACATAGCTCTTTGTATCCCCTTTTTCTTAAATAATCTTGGTCATCTTCACAAATATGAGCAACCTTTACACATTTTTTGGGGGGAAAATATTTAGTGCTTTAAAATATTTATTTTTATTTTGATCTTTAAGGGGAAGAAACATAAAGCAAGAAATGTGCTAAAAATATTTATTTTTCTCTTGAACCGTAACTTTTAAACTGTAATCTCAATCTCTTATATAGTACAGAACTAGGGAACATTCTAGGTTAGTAAAAGGTGGCATGCGACTTCCTTGAAACTGAATTTCTCCTTAGACTATTAAAACGTGGGAAAATTGTCTTTTCTATTCCTTTGAGTAGAGTTTTTGCGGATTGTTTTAGAATGTAGGTCATGGTTTCTTCTTATTTTTTAAAGCTGGAATTCATGTATGAATTATCATTTTAATTTACCTAATAGTAATAATTTACTCTAATTGAATCTTTTAATTGAGAAATACCAGAGCCCTTTACAAGCATTAATTAATGCTCCTGCTTCCCAATGCGGTAGGTAAGTGTTAGCCTTGCTTTATAAATAGAGAACTTAAAGAGCAGAGTTAAGTGACTTGCCTACGGCCACCCAGAGAGCCAGGGGGTGGAAGGCCTAGACAAACTACCCATTCTTGGCTCTGGGCGCATACTCAGCTCTTTGCTTCTCAAGCGGGAAGCAGGCCTTCATTCTGATTTATATGGAATAAGAAAAGAAGGAAACGTGGAGATCCCCTAAGCTTCATTTCTTTGCTTCACAGATGAGGAAACTGAGTCAGAGAGCCATGATGTGACTTCACTACCCAGAATAAATGTGTTCTTTCATTCATCTATTTATTCATTCATTCATTGAACAAATATTCATTGAGCACTTGTTGCATGCAGGCATGCTTAATTCTGAAAACAGATCGAACAAAACAAAGTCCCTTTTCTTGAGCTTATATGGCAATGGGAGGGAGATGACAGTCAATAAACAAATAGACAAATACATATTACACTTATTAGGTTGTAATAAGTCTTTTGGGAGAAAAAGCCCCCCCAAAAAGCTGGAAGAGGAAGTGCTGTGTGTATGAGGAGGGCTGTTGCTATTTTTTATATGGTGTGCAATAAAGATTGCATTGATAATAGAATATTTCAGTAGACACATGCAGTGAGGTGTAAGTCATACAGGCAGTTGGAGAAACAGCTTTCCAAGCAGAGGAAACAGCATATGCAAAAGCCCCGAAGTAGGAGAACGCTGGACTTCTTTGAAGAACAGCGAGGGATCCAATTTACCCAAGAGAAGAAAGCAAAGAGAAGAGTCTTAGGTGGTGAGAGTAGAGTGTAAAAGTGGGCAATATTTTAGAGGACCTTGTCAGTCCTTGTAAGGAATTCAGCTGACATATGAAGCTATGAGAAGTTTTGGGCAGATGAGTCATGTAATCTGGTTTACATTTTAGAAGGATTACCCTGGTTACTATGTGGAGAAGAGTCAGGGTGTGTGGAGGAAGTGTGAAAACAGGGAGACACGTTGCATGGTCGAGGTATTATGCTGAAATTGAATATTGACCAAGAGTAGTGGCAAGGAATAGGAAAAGCTGTCATATACTGAAAGCTATAGCATCAAATTCCAACTTCAAGGCACAAGTGCTTCTCCTTGTCATGCCAGGCATTGAGTAAACTTTAGAAGGTTTAAAAATATTCCTCCTGGGTGAATAACAACAAATGAATGTAAATGTTCTCCAATGAGTGTTCTATAAGGCACAGCTATCAAAAGATAACCAAGGGCTGGGCTGCACCTTAGGCAAGGATCACTGGGTCACTTAGGTGAGAGGCGTTCTAAGATTCTCACTCTGTAGATCAAGAAATAAAGGAAGGAAAGGAGATGATAATGGGTTGAGTATCCCTGCTGGAGGCAGGAGGGTGGTGCTAAAGTTAAGAAAGTTTAGCAAGAAAATTATAAGTCTCAGGAATCCTGCTGGTTCTTTGTCATCAGGTATTTTCAAGTGCATGCTACATTATATTAAATAATTCCAAGATTTTTAATGAGTGAGCCATTACCACTTAGCAGGAAATTTCTTTGTGAATATATATACCAATTAGGAATGCTTTTAGCTGTGTGTAACAGAAGAATCTGACCAGCAGGGTCTTAAGTGATGAAGATATGTATTTATTTTATATGCCAAGGTGTCTGGAGGTTGGTAGAACAGGATTGGTGTAGTAACTCAAAGGTAAAAGTCCTGAACTCTTCATATCTTCCTATTTTAGCATTCTTGGCATGCTGATTTTTCATCACTGTGCTGCTAATTTTGTAGTCACAATATGGCTGCTGCAGCTCCAGGCATTACATCTTTACAGTGGAGTCACATTCAGAAAGTGAGTAGTAGGGGCAAAAGATACTCTCTTCATCAGGTTTGCCCTTTTTTCCTTGGAAGGACAGTCCCCAGTAGACATCCTCTCACTTCTCGTTGGTTAGTACAGAGCCACGTGACACTTCTAGACCCTTTTGCTTCATTGTCAAAGGGCAAAGGATTACCTTGCCTATTATAGAGCAATAATGACTCATCTCCTGTGGATAGGAGAAGACTGCACTCTCTAGGCTCAAGGTCTCTTTACCTGCTCTTGAACAAACATCAGGATTTTTTTGGCAGGTAAGAAGTACACCTGTGTTTGAGTGGGGAGCATGGGGCAGGGATAACAATTGGGTAGGGGAGAATCTGAGTGAATATTTTAGCTAGAGTAGTTTGGGATGGCTTTTCTGGACCTGATATTTAAGCTGTGATCTGACTCTCTCAAAGGAAAAAGAACCCAATCTGATTTGTTGGAGGAACAGAGTATATCCACAGTGGCTGGGAGTGATGGGAAATGAGGTTGACAAATAGGCAGGAACCAGATTAAAAGTTTGGATCTTATTTTAAGTACAATGGGGAGCTGAAGTACAATTGAAGGTTTTAAGTACGAGAATGATTTATGTTTTCAAAATGTTCTGGCTGCTGAGTGGTTAATAGATGGCAGGGCAAAAGCAGAGATGGGTTAGTAGGCTACTTCAGGCATCTAAGCAGCAGAAAGTGGGGGCTAGGATGGTATGGTAGGCAGCCCCCACATTTATCCCAGTGATTTCCTCCTCCTGGTATTTAAATCCTTGGGAAGTCATCTCCTGCATTTTACCAGCGTTAGTCAATGTAACCGATAGAATATGGCAGAAGTGATGGTCTGTGGCTTCAGAGATTAGGTTACAAATGTCTACGGTTTCCATCTTTGTCTCTCTCTTTGGTGGATCTCCTGCTCTGCGAGAAACAAGCTACCACGTTATGAGCAACCTTAACAAAAAGTCTATATAATAGGGAAACGAAGCCTCCAGTCAACAGCCAGCAAGGAACTGAGGTCTGCCAAGAACTACACAAGTGACCCCAGAAGGAAGTCCTTCCCCAGCTGAGATGACTGCAGTGTTGGCCGGCAGCTTGACTGCAACCTCAAGGGAGACCCTGAGGCAGAACCACCCAGAAAAGTCCCTCCTTGATTCCTGACCCTCAGAAACTGTGTGAGATAATAAATGCTTGCCGTTTTAAGGCACTGTGTTTTGGAATAATTTATTCCTCAGCAATGCGTGACTACTACAGGTGGTAGCAAAAGAGATGGAGAGAATTAGGATTTTTAGAGAATTCAGTGCCTGCGAACTCAACTATAAGGAGTAAGATAGAAAGTGTATGATGAAAATTAGCTCCCAGATCCACATGAGCAGCTGGGGGGATTTAGTACCATTTGTTGAAATGAGGAAATATAGATTGAAGAGCAGGTTGGGTAGGGAGTACAGGAAAGCAAGAATTTCACTTTGGGCCATGTTAGGTTTATGGTGATTATTTGTTGTTGGCAGGTGGCTATGACTCCAAAGTTATGGGGAGAAATCAGGAGTGGAGAAATAGATTTAAGGATCTCTAAAATTTAGGTGGCATTTAAGAAATGAAGAGACAACCTAAAAGTCATGCATAGAGAAGAGAAGAGACCCAGGGCTTGGCCTTGGGCCCACTCATCACTGCTGTTCTTATTGTGAGTGTTGATCAAGGAAAGAAATGTGAATATCTATATTAGAACACGGCTCACTTTACAAACTAAAACTCAGAATGGGAACACATGTAAGTGTTAAGTTGCCCATACTGGGCTTATTCAATATTAGACATTAACACTGAAGAAATTTTTTAACCTCTTTATAGTGTGGCATTTGTGCACTGTGGGCCTGTGTTAAGATTGCTATGGGAACCTTAACTCTTGAACTTCCTGACACTTGGTATATTTTTATTTGAAACTTTCCTACTGTATGACCATAAATTTACAAGTTAAACGTGTATAGCTATGCACAGTGACTTCCAACGTGTCTGAATCTTTCAAGGAAACATGTACCACGGTATTGGCTATTTATGAGCATGGAGGAATCTAAGGAACTCTATTTCCATTTCATATTCCATAGCAAATTACAGCTAGGTTTGGGCCTTTAAAAAATAGAATTGCTTTACTTCAAACAACTTGCTTACCCCGAATTTTTCTGGGAATGTTGGCACATATACTTCTGAGGGCTCTTTTATAAATCATGTGATATGCCGGAACCTCATGAGTCCCAGACTCCCTGAAGCAGGCAGAAGGGTTTATCCTTTGCCTTGAGTGTTTGCTTAAGAAAAGCTAAAGGCAACCTTCCATCTGAGGTCAAGTTCCATTACATTAAAAACGTATAGTCTTCAAGACTCTAGACTTATACAGCACATCTCTAGTGGTCGTGAGGATACACGCTGAATGTACTCCATAGAGAGAAAGAAAATGGCAGGTAACGGAGTCTCTTGTATTGGCGGAATTATAGGACTGAAGCATACCAGAACTTCTTGAGGGTTGAGTGTGAATAAGATCTTCTCCCTTTGTTTTCTTGACCGTTCTTTTTCTATCTCAAGGAAGACTGAGTCCCCAGGGAATGAAGACTTTTGACGTAGCCCTGAGTTTGCAATTTGTGCTTCCCATAAAAATACCACCCCCTCCCCAGTCCTGCACGTCAATCATGATGTGTCACCAGCAGGTGGCAACAGTGAGTATGATAGAATGGAAAACCCCAGGTCAGAACGTTTGCAGATAACTAGGAATGGAAGGTTGGCATGCCAGTGTATACAGTGTATGCAGAAGGGAAATAACTGCTATTTATTTCAAATGAAAGGTGCTTTACCACTCTGACACACCTCTGAAAAAGCCCATTTTATTTCTTCCACAGAAGTTGATTTAGACCACAGGTCAATACTCTAGTAACCAGAGGGAGGTCCTCTTAATAGCCTGTAGGTCTTTTCCTCTACACCAGGGAGATGGTAGTTTGCCCTTGTTTGTAGAAAGAGTTCTTATTTTTTGACTTTCCTGCCCCTTTGGGCCTCTTAAAACAACTCTGAAAGCGAGTGGCAAAGAATAATTTTTTTACTAGAAGACTTAGCAAGAGCCAACTAATTTGACCCCATTAAGTGGGATATCAGAAAGCTAAAGAGGATGACTGGGTTGTTTGCCAACATGCATGAACAACAGATCCACCAGTTTTTCAGCTGGCAGCAGCTGTGGTCAGAAGGATTACCTGACATTGGCCACCACCTTGTTGGCCAAGAGGAGTCCCGTTTCTTTGCAGATGCCAACTCAGAGACGGGGAGCTAGTTGTCCCTCTGCAATGGTCTTTGTGTAATTTCAGAACTAGCGTCATGACAGATACAATATGGCAGAATAGACATGCTTGGGCTTGTCGTATGTACAATGAGAGACGCAAGCTCTCTTTTGGAGCAAGTTTATTTGAGGAAGGCTCCTCTGGGAGTGAGTGTTCTTGAGGGAACATCTGCTCCAAAGGGATGCAGCCCTTAGAAGGGCATCCTCTTTGTAGGCTGTAGTGGAGACAAGCCCAAAACGAGTAAGGATGAGCTCACTTTGTAGTTGAGTCTACCCTGAGTGCAGAATTATCTCATATATAGACTTGATAAGTCAGTTAGGCCTTGGCCGTCACAATGCACAAAAGGAAATAAATACAAACATGGGAGGACATGCTTGCAGGCACAGTCTTATCCTTTTCTTTCCTCTGAAAGCGAGTGTGTGAACATTTTACAGAAATCTATTCCCTCCCATTCCTCATGGAATCCAAACTGCTTGCAGTTTCCTGAGATGCCACCCCAGCCATCCATGGGGCCTGTTCTCACTCCACCCACTCTCTGAGACCAATGACCTGTCATGTTATTAAGCAGGTGGGAAATTGCATCTATATCACCACCTAAAAAAAAGCACATGATAAGATGTTGGGCTATGACTTTGCTTGAATTTATGACAGACATTTTAAACTCTGTCAAGTCATAAACTTTCCATTTCCATTTACTAATTTACCAACTAATAATCCTGTCTTGAAGATCCTACAGAATATATAATAGTAATAACGAATTATGACTGGCACTATTCACCTGCTAATTGCCAGGTCATCTGGTTTGGCTGTGGATTCATCTATCTCAGAGAAAATCCCAAGACCTGCCCCAGCCTCCAGAGCCCTGTATTACCCGACTCCCTTACCTCTGACCTTGTTCCCTCCTGTTCTCGTTCCACTCATTCATTTCACCACACTGGCCCCCTTGCTGTGTCCTGAGTCTACTAGAATCTTTCCTCTGCCTGGACTGCTCTTTCTTCAGATATGCACATGGTGAAATTTCTCACCATCTTCCAATCTTTGCTCAAATTCTGGCTTCTTAATTAAATCTGCCCGGATCACACATTTTAAAATTACAACCTGCCCCCTACCCAGACTCCTAACATTACTGATAACCCATGTCTGGCTCTACTTTTTCCATATTCCAAAGCACTTACCTGATAATTATCATTACTGCTTATTGTCGGTCTCCCCAACTAGAATATAAGTTCTTTAAGTACAGGAATTTTTTTTTTTAAATTTTGTTTTGTTTTGTTTTCAGTGGAGTACCTTAAAGTGCCTGATATACAAAGACATTCAATTAATATTTGGTAAATGCAAGACAACACAATAGTCCCGTTAAGTAAGCCCCCCCCCACATACATACATATGTTCACAAATTCACACTCTCACATACACTTATAGAAAGGATTTAGATTTCTTTTGGATCCCGAGGAAGTTGATTAATAACCTATACTGTATTTCTATTATAAAGGCAGTACAATTAGACATGATGGAATTTGTGTGTAGGTGAGTTTGCTAATTTTTTTTCTGAAATGATTTTTATCAAAAATACCTTAATATTACAGAAGTATGCCTCATTATGCAGATATCTGTTAGAGAGGATGATTTTTCTACTGTGCAATAGCTGTGAGGTGGTCATTATGACTATGAAAAATCAGAATCTAGGAATATTTTTAGAGAAATGCAGTTTTAATTCTTTAAGGAATACATAATATATAAGGTAATAGTAAGCAGGCTACTAAGATGCTGCAAAAATCACTCTGCCAGACCTACTTGAATGAATAGATAAAGATCGTTCATAATTAACACACTCTTTGTATGCAGTTGGGTAGTTGTAAATGTGTTTGAAAACAATTTGTTCTCTTAAGTAAATTTAAACATCCCCCACTTTCATCCTTGTTTACATCATTCATTTGCTTAATCAATCTATTTTCTATAGATAATGGGAAAGTAAACTGTAAAGACATAAGCAAAGCTGTGTTTGAATTGTCACAAATTATAAATCACAAGAAATCTTAATGAGATTTTTTTTGAAAATATGTTGCTCCACAGTATACATATCAGGTGATTTGTTTCAGTGGTTGCTTTTGGCCTATTCGTATTCATGCTTTTTCATCCAGAATCCTTCCCAACAAGGCATTCTGAAAATGTTTGAGTCACAAAAAACTGCGGACTTTGTTTCACTCACAAAGGAATATGGGTTGTAAAGATGAGGCATGGATTTTCAGCTCTGTTTAGTTAACCTGGTATTTGGGTTAGCATTCTCTATTTATCTGGGGGCTGTTATTGCATCAAGGAAGCCTGTCAACTTTTGCTGGGAACTTTGGAGTGAGAGGTTCTAGATTTTCCATGTCTTCTGCAACAGCCTCAGGGTGGTTATCTGGCTTTTGCTGTGTGCCCCTGTAGAGCCTTACAATTTTCCAAAACAAGGCATGATGTGATTGCATAGTTCCAGATGTTAGGAAGTTCTTCCTGACATACCACAATCTGACTTCTTGTGGGAAGCCTCCATGGGCTGTAGATTTGCCTAATGATGTAATAAGGTCCTGTCTACTCTTTCTTCCCCTGCATGTTAAGCTGCTTCCTCAAGACAGTCAAGGGTGACATTGTTCCTTAGCTTTTTCTTCTCCAGACCACCAAGACTATTTCTAAACATTTTTTAAAGAAAATGATTGTTTACACACACACACACGCAAGTTTATGTCATAATTTTTTAGAGCTTTACTGCTTTCTTAAATGTAATCTTGTGCTTTTTACCCGCAGGAAGAAATCTTTCATTGATAAAAATATCAGAGGAGAAAGAAAAAGGAATTTTCTCTGCAGAGGCTTTTGACCAGATGGTGTCTCAGGGACACACATCATCTGTAAAATGAGGGACACAGTTATTTCAAGGTAAAGTCTATATAAGGGACCCGGTTAATACTGTTGACCTCTTCCAGGTCAGATTTAGATGTTCTTACTGACATCATTGGTCTTCAGGACATCTCTGAAATTGATCATCACTTCAGTCACTCTAGGGAGAACAATACCATATACAGATTGACTTAGAAACTGTCCAAATATTAGGTAAATCTAGTGAAGAATTAAGACCAACTCTTTGGACGTGTATAAACAACAATATACGATGGGAAAAAAGTGAAGTACACATATCTACTCATGAAAACTGTGCTACTGTGAGTAATGATGATTTCAAGTCTTAATTGTCATGGCTTAGTTTTTTCTACTTGATCAAAAACAAGGGGATGTGGAGGCAGTTTGCTATCGTTGGTAATGTCTTAGATCCTAATTTGATCTTCGAATTTCAGGTTGCTTTAAGAAATAGGTGAACACATAGCATTGATCAGTTTACAAATCATAATTAATAAAATTATGTATCTTTTCTCAGGCCCAGATAACAGATCATCTAGAGGTTAAATATTGGAATAGAGAAAGGTAAATAGAATCACAAAGGAAAATCATCTTCAATTTAAAACTAAATATGGTGACACCTAATATCAGAGGAGGTTCTTGCGGTGCGTGGAATTGTTTGGGCATTACGATGATCATTTCCAAACCAGATTTTCTACTCTTTTTCTGTAGTAGTTTTTGTCTACCTGCGAATAAAGAGAGGGCCCCTGAGCTTTTGGAAACATTCAAGATATTTTGTAGAACTAACCATGGGGGCCTGGAGGAAATGGGATTTTAAATTAATGATTATTCATAGCTGTTATTTGAATTTCAAGAATTGAAACATTTTGACTTCCTTGATGAGCTCAGACTTTTGCTTCTTGCCACCTACCAATGTATTTCCAAAATTTGGAGAATAAATGAGTTAAGTTCTAAAGTTCATAAAATGTTTTGTGAACTTTCCAGAGAAAATCAATGTGGGAGAATATGGTTATAAAGTGATGTTGTTAGGTATAATTCATCAGCATGAACAAATACTGTGCCCTGGGAACTTTAATCCATCTTGAGTTAATTTTTGTGTATGCTAAGAGAGAGTGGTACAGTTTCATTCTTCTGCATGGGGCTCTCAAATTTTCCCAGCACCATTTATTAAATAGGGCATCTTTTCCCCAGTTTATGTTATTGTCTGCTTTGTTGAAAATCAATCGGTTGTAGCTACATGGTTTTATTTCTGGGTTCTCTATTCTGTTACATCTATCTATGTGTCTACCTTTATACAAGTGCTATACTGCTTTAGTTACTATAGCTTTGTAGTATTAATATAATTTGAAGTCATGTAATGGGATGCCTCTAGATTTGTTCTTTTTGTGTAGGATTGGCTTGGCCATTTGGGCTATTTTTTGACTCTGCATGAAATTTAGGATTTTATTCTAGTTCTGTGAAAAATGATGTTGGTATTTTGATGGGAATTGCATTAAATCTGCAAATCACTTTGGGCTATATGGACATTTTAACAATATTGGGTCCTTCAATCAATTAGCATGGGATGTTTTTCCATTTGTTTGTGTCATCTATGATTTCTTCCATCAGTGTTTTATACTTCTCCTTGAAGAGATCTTTTACCTTGGTTAAGTATATTCCTGGTAAGTATATTTTATTTTCTTTGCAACCATTGCAAATAGTACTGAGTTCTTGATTTAACTCTCAGATAGACATGTATTAATGTAATGTAGCTTATTCTAGCAGGATACAAAATTAATGGTTTTTTTTTTTTTTTTTTTTTTTTTTTTAGTTTTTAAAGTTTTTTTCTTTAAGAATTCTGAAAACAGGACCCCAATCTCTTCTGGCTTGTAAGGTTTCTGCTGAGAAGTCTGATATTAGTGTGATGGGACTTCCTTTTTAGGTAACTGGATGGTTTTCTCTTGCTGATTTTAGAATTTTTTCCTTCACAATGACTTTATTACAAATAGTTTGCTGACTACATAACTTGGCGATGTCCTTCTCTACTGGATTTCCCTGAGCCTCTGTATCTGCATGTCTAAATCTTTAGCAAGACTACAGAAGATTTTCTCAATTATTTCCTCAAATAGTTTTTCCAAATATTTTGCTTTTTCTTTTCCTCAGAATACTTACGAATCACTGGTTCAGATGCTTTACATAATCCCATAGTTCTCCAAGGCTTTGTATCATTTTTTAAAATTCTGTGTTGTTCTTTTTGTCTGACTACATTAATTCAACAGATCTGTCTTTAAGTTTTGAGATTCTTTCTTGTACTTGGTCTCATCTATTGTTGTAAAATGTATTTTTCACTTCCAGAAGTTCTGTTTGGTTTTTCTTTAAAATAGCTATCTCTTTGGTTAATTTTTTGTTCATATCCTGAATTGATTTTCTGATTTCTTTGTATTGATTTTCAGATTTCTTTTGGATATATTTGGCATCTTTATAATACATATTTTGAATTCTTTATCTGGCAATTCAGAAATTTTATTCTGGTTAGTATTCATGGCTAGAGAGATAGTGTGATCCTTTGAAGGTGCGATAACACTCATCTTTTTTTTTTTCATACTGCCAGAACTGTTACACTGGTTCCTTCTCATCTGAAGGAACTGTCACTTATTTTTTACTTTCATTTGGATGGGACTTTTTTTTCCTCTTTGAGGATATGACTGCAATGTATATTGAGTGTGGTCGTTTGGCTTTGCTTCAGGGTGCCAAACCTCTGTGTGAATTCCTTGCTCATAGGTAGCCGTTGTATGGTACTTTTCTCAATTGCTGGCTGTCATAGCTTTGTACTGGTCATGTGAGGAGGCTCTCAGCCTCCTGTGCAGATGTGAAAGTGGAAGTCTCAAGGAGATTAGTTCCCAGTGGCTGTGACCTTGTCTCAGCAGATTTTGCATTGGCTTGTGCAGTTTGACCTCCAGACCAGTAGGTGGTGCTTGCAGGTAAGCATCAGCTGCAGAAATAGCAGTAGGGTATATGTTTGGTCTTCATTTACCCGGAGACGCTTTCTGATGCCTCAATCTATGGACTGATCTGTGGGATGCACAGTGGTCTGGGCTCATCTCTCAGTTCCAGAAGAGGGCAAAGCTGGATGGAGCTGGACCAGGCTGGCTCACCCTTGGTTACCCCAGACGGGCAAGCACCAGCCCTGATGTGGGTTGTGGGGGGAGTGACATAGAATCTGTACGTTTTCCTTGGTTACAAATAGATTTAGTGTGGTGGTTTTCTCAGTTGTCAGTTGTAGCAGTAGTAATGAACCAGACGGGTTAACAGGCTCAAGGCCTCCTGAGTAGCCCGGATTGTGTGCGCAGTGGTGGTAGCTGAGTTCATACAAAGCATTCTCCTTCCCAAGTGCTATGCAATTGCGTCAGCAGATGTGATGGTCTGTGCAGGTTCACCTCCCGGCCAGTAAGTGGCACTTGCAGAAGAGAGCCAGCTGCGGTGATGGGTGGGGCTGAGGAACTCTCAGGGGTCCCCATCCGATGTTCTGCAACTGAGGCAGGTTGTGGGATGGAACCTGGGTCGGGGGTGAGTCAGGCAAGGCCACGTTCAGGCTCCCCCGTGGCAGGCACAAGTAGCAGCCCTGATGGGGGTCGGAGGGCAGTTTCCTGGCCGCTGGGGCAATATTCTAGGGAGAAGCAGAACCACCTTTGCTGTTCTAAAGAGCCCACATGGGGAGAGAGCGACAGCTTTGGCTCCATAGCTGAGCAGGTGGTAGTGGCACCCACCCAGCTTTCTAAACAGTCTTGTCCTGGAAGTTCTCCCACCTGCCCCCGCCTCTGGCAGCAAGTCCAAAAGCCAGCTGAGTCCCAAGCAGTCTGTGCTTAGATTGCAAAATTGCACCAGGCCAAGACTCCCTGATCAGTACAGAAACACTGGCTCCCAGGCCACACTCCTCGTGGTCTGGACCCATTAAGAAGAGGCGATGCCTAACTGCTGTGCCTGCAGCAAAAGCACACTCCCCACTTGCCTTTCAGTTCTAGCCATGAGGGCTCGTCACCACTCAAGGTTAGATCACACATCTCAGTTGGGGGCCTCTCCCAACCTGTGACCGCTGCCTGAGTTGGCGGGCAGATTTCCGTGAGGTCCCATAAGAGTTGTGATCAGGTATGGCTTCCCTCTATCGGCTCTGGGGTCTGGGAACGCATGCAAAACACTACCCGATTCCCCTTATTCTCACAGACTCCCCACTGCTCACCAAGTCACATCCAGAGCTGGTGGGTCAGGAGCTCCCCCGTGGCCTGCACTGCCAGGCTTCCCAGTGGGAATATGTGTCATGGAGACACTCTCTCCCCTCTTTCATGTTCTGAAGACTCACAGTTTTCCAAAGGACCCACGGCACGAGCTGCTGCCCGCTACTTCTTTCAAAATATACCAAGTTTCTTTCACTTTTTCTGTAGAATTCTTCTGTTCCTTCTTGGATAAAGGTTCACAGTGTGATTCTCTACCACTATTTTGCTTTTTCCAAGTGGATGAGGCATGCCAACAATGCCTCCAATCTGCCATCTAGGAAAAAAAAAGTAAAAAGAAAAAAAAATCCTGCTAATATTTTTCTTTCCTGTCTGATTTACCACTGCATCTTACATAGTCTGTATTATTTAGTGTTTGATTTTTTTTTTCTTCATATTGTTTTGTATATTGTGGGCTTCACATACAGTTTCACATATTATCATCTCTTTCTAAATATATTTTGTAATATTCTGTCAGAATGGATATGTCATAGCAGAAATTACCAAAATTTTTTTTTATTTCAACAATATTGTTTAGGGAAAATATATTTTATATGATAGGAAAAACATGAAACCCAAAAAGCAAAGCTTCGTTTATTATTGATCAATATTATAAAAATATAAAGTGCCCATTAAAATGCCTCTTGACTGCTTGACTTTCCAGCGCTCTTATGATGGTGGTTTAAAACTATCATTTAGGTATTGGTAGTAAGTTTTTGAAAGCTGGACTTTAGACTGGGAGGCTTACTGGAAGATAAAACCACTAAGAAAAACACTTTGAAATTCATGAATCTTCTGGGGAAAGGATATGTATTTCAGGTTTTCCTAAATTAACGTTAGGCCTCAAGGAAGGCTGAAAATGGTGAACTTTTAAGAGCTATTTCTTATAATGTTAAAGGAAATAGAAAATATTCCCAATATCGGTAACACAGAGATAAACCACAGGTTATGGCTGGAAAAGAAAGACGATTTTCTAAGCAGCCTTCTGTCTTTTTGATTTCTCTATGTTCAAAGTTCACATGACAAGATGATAGTCAAGTGCATTTTCCTTCTGATTTAATTTGGCAGTGCAGAGAAAGGGGGAGTCCATAACAGATAGCCCCTGTCTGTTGAAACTTTTGAAGTAGGATGAAAATCTTTGAGCATAACAATACCCTCACCTTTTAAGATATCACATAGCTTTTATTTATTTAACAGGAAAAAAAAAAAAAGAAACCCAGAAACCTCTAACCAGACACAAACACAACACTCTTTGACCAAATTGTTCTCTTTGCTATTTCTGAATAAGTCAAACTAACACATGGTTAGTGGGATATTTTAGATGCTGAGGTAGCATTCTTTTTGTAGCCAGACCTTTGAGATTTTTGGATTTTTAAACTTCACCCTTGTCAACCTAAATAACAAACAGTGAGAGGCTCTCTAAAAGAAAATATATTTATTTGGGAATAAAGCATTGTAATGAGAATACATGTCTCATAATAAATTATATGCACATAGGGAGGTAAAGGCTCTATTTGTCATGTTTTTCTAAATATTAGTGACTCTATTTTGATTCTTACAACTTCTACATCCTAATCATTCTGTACTCTAGGATGATTAGAGCTTCAAATAAACTTCTAAGTTAAGTAAGACAATTCAAAATGTAATGACACAAGTGAGAGTTACATTGATTCTTCTTTAGATTTGAACTTTTGAAAAAAGACCCCAGTCATGATTTCCTGTTTAAATATTTTAGGATTCATTTTATAAAAAAATTTAGACCTGGAAAGCACTTGAGTTATCTCTGTCTTATGATAGCCAATCTTTATTTTCTTAAAGAGTAAAATCTCCATATGTTTCAGTTTGCCTACTGTAGTCGCCATTTACACTTGTCATCCTTGCAAAATTATAGTAGCACCTCCTATTACTCACAAGAGTTTCTGTTTTAAATGATATGTTATATAGTTACCTTACTAATGAGAGAATCAAACCTCAAGCCTTGATAGGGTTGCACAGGTGTTTGAAATAGACCAAACTAGTGTATGGCAAAGTACAGATGAACTCTTCAAACTTCCAAACCAGAGTTAAATTTTTATACTATTATCATTCCTGATTTTAGATGAATTGAATAAATGCAAAAATATCTAGATTTTTGATGGAGTAAGGTAGGTACCAGTTGTTCTCAATCATTAGCTTGCATTGGAATCACCTGTAGGGCTTGTTAAACTAGATTTCTGGGCCCCACCTCAGAGTTTCTTATTCTGAAGATCTAGGGTGGGGCTGAGAATTTACATATCTAACAAGCTCCCAAGAGATGCTGATGCTTATACAGGGAACTCTCACTTTGAGAACCTCTGACATACAGGATGTTAAAGCAAACTTTCCATACTGTCAAGGTAGAGAGAGATGTGAGTATGCCCCTTCCCCAGATACAAATGTTCACTCTTCTCAGTGTATATTTTATTTGTACCAGAATTTTATCACAGTAAAAAGTAGAAGTGTAAAGTGGAAAATTAATTTCAAATACAAAATTCATGGAGGAAGGTATGGTGATATGGGATTGGGTTGCTCATTTTTCCATCGGGGGTACAGGGCCGATCTTTGAGGAAACACTGGGGGGGGGCTACTCAACTAAAAGGGAGAAATTGCTTTGACATCATGCTTCAGAAACTTGCTACTTAAAATGTGACCATGAACCATCAGCATCATCTGGAGATTGCTGAAAATGCAGAGTTGTAAGACACAAGGACTCCTGTGAGAGCTCCCTAAAGCATCCTGGTTAATTTGCTACAGTGAGTGAATGCAGAAGGAACAGTCCCTGTATTAGAGGGAGACTTAAATGCTACCTAGATGTGGAGGAGGCACCAAAAGTCTTAATGGCAAAAATTCTCTCCCAGTGAGACTCTCTGCTTTCAAACCATTATAGAAGGTTAAAGTTTGCCATACATTGATCTGAACTAGTTCTGTGTTCTAACCACTTAATAAAGTCCTGAGCCAGAAATCTTCTGGGTGAGGAAGACAAAATTCTTTTTCTCTTGCTACCCTCTCTCCATTGGGAGAAATTAGTTACTGAAATTAGAAGGGAAACCAGCACTGTTGTAAGAAGATGGAGGGAGACTGATGAGTTTAGAGTCATAAGCATCGCGTCAGTCAGGGACAAATTTGTTGCAACGATTGCTTAAGCCAGGGTCAGGGACTCTAGTTGCTAGGAATGCAGTTACATATTGATAAGTAGCATTGAAATCAGATTCACCTGGAAGTTCTGAAGGCAGAGTTAATGGGGAGAATTTCCGGTAGTGTTATTTCAACTACTTTGAGTTTTCCAAGAACAATTTGATCTAAAAGATAAAGCCATGGCATTAAATTCCTCATTCCCTGCTTTACTTGAACAACAAAATGGGAAGATGATTTTCCTGTCAAATACATATTAAAAACAGAATTTCATGTGAGTCAAGTAGAATCACCTTTGCAACTGCAGAAATGGTGAGTCACCGTTTTAAATCAGTTGTCAACTCTCAAAACCCTGCGGTTGTTATGAATGACAGCCTTTCCTGGGGCCTCGAAAATAGTCAGCTCGCAGAGCACCATTTTCCCTTCGCCACTTTTTCTTTGTGCACCTGCAGCTTTGAGTCAACAAAAATTGCCATCCCAGGGTGATAAGCTCCATATAAATAATTAATGACATGGAACTAATTACTCCTGTATTAGGCCACCTGCACCCTCAAAGCTCAAGAGCCCCAGGTGTGAAAATTGCAGGGGCAACTAATTGTGAGCTGCATTTCATCACGTAAACCCTATAGAGGAGGCCCTGGCTCTTTCCTGCTCACATCTTTTTCAGGGTTCAGCAAGCGGAGCATGGGTGGGACTGACTGCATTTGTAACTATCTCAGAAGGCAACCAGGCGACATAGTGACTCTTGAAAACTGAGCTCTTAGAGGCCACCAGGATGTAAGAGGGATTAGGTTTAATTAGAGGGAAATACACCTTGAAGGATATGGTTGGAAATTGTCCCTTGAGGTCTGAGAAACCTGCTGCAACAGCTCCATGTGAGAATGTTACATTTCAGAGCTATGGCACTTCTGCTTCATTATTTCAGTCAATTCAACCAGAGGAGTTCATGATTTCAGTCTCCAAATATGTGGATTAAGTTATATATGTATCTATACAGCTGAAGTGTGCATTTATCACATTATAACATTTATAATACTCCTTTCTGGTGGGGATCTTTGTTTTGGTGCCTTGGTGGTATGTGTGTGTGATGTAGACTTCTCCCACCTAAGATCTTAAAATCTTGTTTGAAGGAAATCTATTGCAAAGAAATACGTATTTGCTACCAACTGAAACACCAGTAGTTGTTCTCAGGCCATCTTGTGGAACACTCAGTACCATTTTTGTGTGGGCTTTGAAATGAAGAAAAGAACAGAATCTGATTGAATTTACTGTATCTAGCCACTTCAAACTCATTGTTTGATTTTGTTTGGTGCGAATCTCAGTGTAAATATCCAACTTCTCATTTAGTGATAGGCTCTTATCAATTGCTATTCCTGTGTCACGGTTTGATGGTAAGTTGAGGAACATGACATTTGCCTACTCAATAGAACATTTATGAAGTGATAAAATCAAGGATTCTAAACGTCCTTGGAGAAAATTCCAGCTGAATTTGTCCACCTATATATTTTCTTCACACACACACACACACACACACACACACACAATTTTACATAAATTAAGTCATAGGATAATTATACCTTTTGTTTTCATCCTGTAAGTTTAAAATTTAAAGAAAACCTCTTTTTTTTTGCTTTCATTCTCTTATGTTCTCTTAATCCCTACAAGTAAGCTTAACTTACATTTTTTCTATGCTTATTATATTTAAATTTATATTCAAATATATATGTGTATATATTTATATATATTATATATAACACATGTTTATATGTACTTAAATATTATATAGTATACATAATTATATGTATTATATTTAAATTTATATTCAAATATATATGTGTGTATATATGTAGTAGTCTCTAATAATTTTGCTTAATTAATAGACTTTATTTTTGGGGGCACTTTTAGGTTTACAAGAAAGTTGAAAGTACAGAGAGTTCCCACATGTCCCTGCAGCATCCTCCCCAGTTTCCCTACTATTAACATCTTTCACTAGTGTGATACATTTGTTACAGTTGATGAGGCAGTCTTCATACATTACTATTAACTTAAGTCCACAGTTTACATTAGGGTTTACTCTATGTGTATGTCTGTGGAGATTAACAAAGGTATAAGGACACGCATCCACCATTACATTATTGCACAGAATTGTCTCACTGCCCTGCCCTAAAATTTCTAATCTTCTGTAATCCTAGCACTCTGGGAGGCTGAGGCAGGTGGATCACTCAAGGTCAGGAGTTCGAAACCAGCCTGAGCAAGAGGGAGACCCCATTTCTACTAAACAATAGAAAGAAATTAATTGGCCAACTAAAAATATATAGAAAATATTAGCTGGGCATGGTGGTGCATGCCTGTAGTCCCAGCTACTCAGGAGGCTGAGGCAGAAGGATCGCTTGAGCCCAGGAGTATGAGGTTGCTGTGAGCTAGGCTGACTCCACGGCACTCACTCTAACCTGGGCAACAGAGTGAGACTTAGTCTCAAAAAAAAAAAAAAAATTCTAGTCTTTTTT